>OX632367.1:5760756-5763204 GCA_951751655.1 Ophion costatus
GTGCGATTGATATTTTTCGGTTTTTCCTTGATGGTTCGATGCACGGTATTGTTGTATTCGCTAACGAGAGATTCCAAAATATCTATCCATTTGTAACTTCCACGAAGACTGAATTGCATCCACATTTTATTTTTTAACGTTCTATTGAAACGCTCGCAGATTGATGCTTTCAAATTGCTATACGTTGAGTACATGTTTATATTATATTTTTTCACAAGATCTTCAAACTGTGATCTATAAAATTCTTTTCCACGATCGACGTGCAAGTTCTTAGGTATGCGGCCCTGATTGAATATAGATTTCATTGCCATCGTCGTATCTGTACCGCTCTTGCTTCGCAACGGCACGGCCCAGGCGAATTTGGAGAATATATCGATAACGGTCAGGAGGAACTTATATTGCGAGTTTTGCCTCGCATACGATGACATATCTACGAGGTCGGCTTGCCACGTTTCATCCAGGCCTCGAATTTCAACGTTGCGACGAGTATAATTTCTTCGTGCGGGCTTATGCAGCTCTCGCACGAGAGTCAGTTTTTTGTCATAATTTATGGCGCGCGCGCGCGCGTGGAGATCCACACACATCAACGCTCAATGTGCGAATGTCGGGGGGAACACTATCGTTTTGCTAATAAATAATTCCAGCCTAGCGCAATTCTTATATAATCGATATGATTTCATTGGAATGCGATGAGTTGCCTGCCGCTTGAGATGCGTGAAGTAATCGGAGACGATCTACAAGCTCGTTCGGATTGTCCCAGTAAACATAATCAAATTGCATATTTTTTCGGGCTTTCTTGTACATTCCCCGACCCGTACGTGCACGAATTAATTTCGAAATGTAAATCTTAAATTTGTGATTGTTTTCACGTCGCACAGCTCCGTCGAGCCTGTAATATTATTTATGAGCATTCGTGGCAATGATGATATTCTCATAGTTTATCAAATCGTTCGGTTCGAGAATCCCGACATTTGGCACTTTTTTAAATAGGAGCTCCGTTAATCCCACAGTTGCCGCATAACTTATGTGCCCCACACGAATATACGAAGAATCGAAAATTATCGGAGAATCGCTAATCATTAATATGGTATTCGCGAGCATTCGCACACCGTATGATATATCCAGGCTTTTCTTTCTACCTGCACGTAACGATACGAGATACCTTTTTATCAATTTATCGACTCGACTGGGTGAAACGTCATCATCATCATCATCGTCATCATCATCATCGTCATCGTCATCGTCATCGTCATCGTCATCGTCATCGTCATCGTCATCGTCATCGTCATCGTCATCGTCATCGTCATCGTCATCGTCATCGTCATCGTCATCGTCATCGTCATCGTCATCGTCATCGTCATCGTCATCGTCATCGTCATCGTCATCGTCATCGTCATCGTCATCGTCATCGTCATCGTCATCGTCATCGTCATCGTCATCGTCATCGTCATCGTCATCGTCATCGTCATCGTCATCGTCATCGTCATCGTCATCGTCATCGTCATCGTCATCGTCATCGTCATCGTCATCGTCATCGTCATCGTCATCGTCATCGTCATCGTCATCGTCATCGTCATCGTCATCGTCATCGTCATCGTCATCGTCATCGTCATCGTCATCGTCATCGTCATCGTCATCGTCACGTCATCGTCATCGTCATCGTCATCGTCATCGTCATCGTCATCGTCATCGTCATCGTCATCGTCATCGTCATCGTCATCGTCATCGTCATCGTCATCGTCATCGTCATCGTCATCGTCATCGTCATCGTCATCGTCATCGTCATCGTCATCGTCATCGTCATCGTCATCGTCATCGTCATCGTCATCGTCATCGTCATCGTCATCGTCATCGTCATCGTCATCGTCATCGTCATCGTCATCGTCATCGTCATCGTCATCGTCATCGTCATCGTCATCGTCATCGTCATCGTCATCGTCATCATCATCACTCTCTCACTCTCTCACTCTCTCTCACTCTCTCTCACTCTCTCTCACTCTCTCTCACTCTCTCTCACTCTCTCTCACTCTCTCTCACTCTCTCTCACTCTGTCTCACTCTCTCTCACTCTCTCCCACTCTCTCTCACTCTCTCTCACTCTCTCTCACTCTCTCTCACTCTCTCTCACTCTCTCTTACTCTCTCTCTCACTCTCTCTCACTCTCTCTCACTCTCTCTCACTCTCTCTCACTCTCCCTCACTCTCTCTCTCACTCTCCCTCACTCTCTCTCTCACTCTCTCTCACTCTCTCTCACTCTCTCTCACTCTCTCTCACTCTCTCACTCTCTCTCACTCTCTCACTCTTTCTCACTCTCTCTCACTCTCTTTCTCACTCTCTCTCACTCTCTCTCTTACTCTCACTCTCACTCTCTCACTCTCACTCTCACTCTCTCACTCTCACTCTCTCTCACTCTCTCTCTCACTCTCTCTCTTACTCTCACTCTCACTCT
>OX632367.1:5763404-5860904 GCA_951751655.1 Ophion costatus
GGGAAGGCGTATGGTCATCGTACTCCTGACGGTACAGAGCCACACTTCGCGAATCATTATGAACTGTCGCAATCAAACATCGATGCATCGGCAGTCTTGAATCTTCGGCCATTGCATCGGTAGGTTGATGATGAATGCCCGCAAGGAGCCGATAGTCGCGAGTTTTTGTCTCTGACATGGTTACAGAGCACCAAATCAATTTCTCAAAACTAGCCGGCATGTTATTATTATTTCGTCGATGTGTATAGACACATTGACGAAAAAACGCGGTCGATTTTAAGAAACCGTGCGCAACTAAAAGCGCGTACGCTATTGTTGCGTCGTTATAGCGGGACCACCACACAAGTGTCCGCTTGCACTTTTGTTGAAGATAAAATATATGTTAAAACATTTGAAACTATTAGCGATGGGTTTTTTTATTTGCGGAAAACGATCTTCAGCAGGGAAACCGCATCTTAAAGAAGAGCGTGTCAGGGGATGATTTTGCAGTTTCACCTGAAAGCGGTCCACCGATCGGAATTAAAGAAAAACCGAAATTCTTGTAATCTAAGTCGAAGATAAAACCACTATAGAGCTATTGAGAATAAATTATATGAAGTGGTGAACGAACCCGCTATTTGCCGTTTTCCTAATGTCCACACTTGGTGTAACGTATCCTTTTTCTCACTCCACACTTGCATGGAATTAGATAAAAGAGGTATCACTTGAAAGAAGAAACTAAACTCAAGTTTGCGTATTTTCCCTTTTTTCCAGATAGCAGGCTTAAAGAGGTAATGCACCCACTTACATAATTTTTTTTATCTCGGTCATGTTTCCTGTCCTTAAAAGTTATTCGTTGATCAAAAATATTCCTGTAAGCTGTTATTTAATATTTTTTCATGTTTCATGTTTAAGGCTATTCGTAACACTAACATTTTCGTATCGAAATGCTTCTTCACGCATTTATATGAAAGAATCTTTCATAGAAACATCCAATAACAGGCCAAACATATTTCAACATCTCCATTAAGGAGGTAAGATCATTAACCCTCCGCGGTCGCACTGTAATTCTGATGCTTCCGCGGTTTCACTGGGTTGTAGGTCGTATGAGTACAATTTTCAACGCGTTGAAATGCTTAAAAAAAAGTATAAAAATGTCTGACTACTCCTCAAGGATGTTGAGTCCCTATGAAACATGTTAATTTTAATTGTTCAATAAATAGCTTCTCCATCGTCATGAAATTTTTACACGACCTCCTATATACTTCATGTAAAACATACCAAATTTTCAGAATTCTATCATCCTTACTTCAACCTCCTCAAGGGTTGAAAGGTTGCTTTCAGTATATTGTAGATATTACAAGGTTAAGAGGTAAAAAAAAACTTATTGCAAAGTTACATCGGTTTCCATAAGACAACATTTAATTTGCGAATGTTAATTGTTTAATAACGAGCTTCCTAATTGTCGTGAAATTTTTACACGACCTGTGAAATACTTCATACAAAAACATCTCAAATTTTCAGAATTTTATTATCATTTGCGATTTGGGACTCAACATCCTTAATGCTTGTACTCTTGTGCTCTAGAGGAGATGGCCGAGCGATAGTGCGGTGATCATGGTTTTGCTGCTCGCGTGTTGGAAGATTGTTATATAGGAGTAAAGTTGCGTACTAAGGTTGTTGAAAACCCGTGATTTGCTAAACTAGACATAATAGATATTTTTAAAGCCGGAAAATCGAAAGCCACCATATAGTTCAAGCTCTACATTATCAAACGGTTTCAGCCCCCGGTTGAATATTATCATAATGACGGAATAGACTTGTCAATACGGTACCGACAGTTTTCGCTGTCACTAGCTAGCAACAGCCAACTGCATGTACGATCAGAAGAAAGAGCGCCTCATATTGGCTGCTTCTACGTAACAATAAAGAAAATGGTCGCTACCGAGTTACATCTTAACCATCTCGCTTTTGCCTTGGAAATGATCGTGAAGACGAGTCACCACATAACGCGCAAAATTTTACTTATAATACACTCAGCAAAATAATTAAAGGAGCGGAAAATTTCACAATTTTTTCAGTGTTTTTTTAAAGTCATTGACTTCGTGAAAAGTCATTGTATCGCAGAAAAATAAAAAGCATTTCTAAGCTTGAAATATCTCGTTCAAGAATCTTGGGAACAATTTTTCTAGGGTCACACTGGGCCGTGAGCAAAAAAATAGCGCGACTAAAAGAAGGCATTTTTCAAAAAGTTTTTCAACATCGTCCACGGGCTAAAAAAATTCCTGCCTGAATCAAAGCTTGGGTCTTTTAGCGTGATTCTTGAGCTTCAATTTCGTATTCTTTTGCTCCTGGTACGACCACTCGTCGCTGAGATATCGCCAATTGAATGAAAATTCGGCTTTTTTCTTTAGTCATCGATATCTCACGAAGTGATCACCGTACAGCGAACGGAAGGTGAGTTTCGGTAACTCGAATAACTCCTCTATAAAATCTTTTCGCTATTTGAGAGAAAACATATTTTTTTGAACCTGAATATTGATTCGAAAAAGTATTAAAAAATGACCTTTTCCACCGTTTTGGAGAATCTACCACAACTTTGCAAATATTGGGAAAATGATGAATGTTTCCAGGAATTTTTTGAGCTTAATTCATGCCTAAAAACCCTGTAAATTTGCAAACGGATCGGTTTAACCGTTTTTTTACCCGAATCCACAAACTTTCATGACAATTTAAAGGGGCACATTTCTTTCTCCTTAGACGTCAAATGACGATGGTTAAGATGAAAACAAAAATTCGTTATCGTTCTCACTACTTTGGTTTGCATGTAATTCTGCATTAACCACTTATGAAATCTTACGAAAGAAAATAAATTTCTGTGCTGAATTTTTTTTTCTTCAATCGTTATCGATTGGAAAATCGTATAGCTATTCGTGTACAAAAGGCGTATGAAGATTCGTTTGAAGGTATCAACTTAATTTAATGCACCTCATTTTCACTCGCTAACTTATAGCATGCAAACAAAGGAATCGCAGATGATCATTTCATCCAATTTTGTAAACAGTTTGAAATGAAAGTAAAAAAAAATTGGTTTAAAAAAAAAATATTTATTGCATAGTTAATGGAAAATTGTAAGAAAAAAAAAACAGATCTTTTCCCCAATATTGTGAATTCTTTTTCGTTCCAAAATGTGTAGAAAGTTTTATAAAATCATCATCTGTTCAGTGTTGATTCGATTTTTTTGTTCGCATGCTATAATTAGCGAGTTAAAATTGGTTGCATTAAATTGAATTGATACCCCCAAGCGAATCTTCATAAAACTTTTTTACACGCATCGCCATACGATTCTTCAATGAATAACGATTTAAAAAAAAATCAAAACTTTGCAGTTCGTTTTTGCTTGTGAGATGTGATGAGGATTTAGTGCAAAATTACATTCAAACAAAAGTAGTGAGAAAAATACCGAACTGTTTTTTTCATCTTAGACATGTATTCGGCTCAAAAAATACCTGGCAATATGGATAGTTTTCGCAATATTTGCAAGCTGGTGGTGGATTTGCCAAAACGGCGGAAAAAGTATTTTTGAAAATTTGTTCAAATCTATATTTAGCTTAAAAAAATGTTTTCGTTCCATTACCAAAAGGAACTTATAGAGAAGTTATTCGAGTTTCTGAAACCCACCTTCCGTGCGCTATACGATCATTACTTCCAGAAATATCGATGATCAACACCAGAGCTGAATTTTCGTTCTATTGGCGGGATCTCAGCGACAAGTGATCGTATAAAGAGCAAAAAATACCAAATTGAAGCCAAATAATTAGCACCCAAGCATTAATTGAGGCCGAGCATTTTTTTTAGCCCGTGGACGATGTTGAAAGACGAAAAGAATGAAGCTTTTTTAACCACTCCATTTTTTATCTTAGCACCAAGTATGACCCTAAAAAACCTGAAAAATTTGCTCACAAATGCTTATTTGTGAACACATTTGACTTCTCGAAACGTCAGCTGCGGCTTGACGTTTCTCGGTGACGTTTGCGGCCCCACGACAGCCGCGACGCGAACACAGGAGCGGAAGCTCCAGCGCCTACTCTCTCCGATGAATCCGTTCGCAGGTTCCGCCGTTCCCGAAATACTGCGAAAGTCAAACTCAACGTTTGAACTATCGTTCGATATCGAAATTTTGATATTGTTTTTCTCAGTGATAACATTTTTCGACCCACTTCTATTCGGATCTTCCCTGTCGAAAATCGAGTCGACTTCGCTTCGGTCGGCGCAGAACGCCATTTTTATTCTTTTTCAATAAATTTTTCTTTTTTTCCATGAAATTTATTTTTCTCACATGAGCCCTATAATTTTTTTCGAAGAGTTCCCGAAAAACCATTCCAAAAGCGCACCTCACCTGATTCGAAATGGCCGCCTAAATGGATTTACGAATAGGTGGCCATCCTCAAATTGTCACCCTGTATATGTTGCGTACGCGCCCTTCGATAAGCGCGTTCTTTACATTTAATATAATTTTTAATTCGCCAGTTCCGTAAAATAGCGCTGAATAGGTGTGAGGAACGCACAGGATTCACAAGAAATTTTCTTCTAGCATTTCACTTTGTTTCTTGATTTTTATTAAAAAATGCCCGTACGTGGATCACACGCAGGAGCGCTAAATTGAGTCGCAATAACGAAAATGATAGGGTCGAGCGACCATGCCGAGCGGCTTATAATCGTTAAGAACGAGAGGTTATTTGATTACAATAGAGTTTCTTCTCGTACTTATTTCAAGAGAAGACTGATTGTTCACGCGACAATATCGCGGATTTGCGGAGATTTTCGGATCGGCGGGGGGGGGGGGGGTGTCTCCTGCGCTTGTATATTTCCAGCAATTTGACATGGTATACGTGTCGGGCGCTCTATATTTAATTAAATAATGAGTATTGGAGTAACTTCTAAACATACCACACGCCTCGTTCCGGTAGAAACGAAAGGAAGTACAAGAGTCACTAGTTGCCTCCGTGTGATCGCGAGAGGTATATCATTTCGACCCGACAATATAAGCGCGAACTTAAACAGAATAACAAAATCATAAGCGCGACATTGGTATCGGACTTGAACAAAATTTTACAAACCCATGCCCGACATTGTATCGAACTTAGACTAAACGTTACATAGACATGCCCGAGATTGTATCGAACTTAAACTAAACGTTACATAGCCATGCCCGACATTGTATCGCATTTAAACTAACGTTGCTTAATCGGTAGGCGCGAAAGCGCATCCAGATGATGCGGAATCGGAGGGCAGGTCACTGGGAAGGGAACACACCTTTGAGATCGGGCGCTTTAGCTTGGTTTTCGCGGTTCGAAGGGTGTCGACGCGTACGAGCCCGTCTGAGCCTTGATGGGTTTGGATTACTCTGGTTGATTCCCATCGACACGGAGGGAGTAACTCATTCTTCATAAGGACTAACGTACTAACTTTGAGGGAAGGCGACGAACTCTGCCACTTAGCGCGCTGTTGCAAAGTGTGCAGATAATCATGAGTCCAGGCTCTCCAGATGTGTTCGCGTACAGCGATTACCTTTTGCCAACGGGATAACCGATTTTCGTTGACGTCAAGCAGCGAGGGCTCGGGAATGCTGGCTAGGGGTCTCCCGATCAGGAAATGTCCTGGTGTTAGCGCATCGAAATGTTCGGGGTCGGCCCGCAGCGGGGCGAGAGGCCGCGAATTTGAACACGCTTCTATTTCGCACAGTAATGTAGAAAATTCGAGTTGTGAAAGGAAGTAACAGCCGACTACTCTTTTCATGTGACTCTTGAAGCTTTTGACGCCGGCCTCCTATAGACCTCCGAAATCAGGCGCGGAAGCCGGAAGGTAATGCCAACGGATTCCTTCCGTGGCTAATTTTTCGCGCAATTTTTAATAATAGATAGAAAGGCGTGACGTAGTGCATTATCGGCACCTTGAAAGGTTGTACCGTTGTCGCTGTAAATGCCAGAAGGCAGACCGCGTCTGCTGACGAATGGTCGAAACGAGGCTAAGAAACCGGAAGTCGCGTAATCGTCGACATATTCGAGATGAATTGCGCGAGTTGCGAGACAGATAAATAAAGCGACGTAATATTTCCGTGATTTTTTACCCCTGCCGACATAGGGTGTCACTTGAAATGGACCGGCGTAGTCCACACCACAATGAGAAAATGGGGTCGACGGATTGACTCGAGGAGACGGAAGGTCCCCCATGAGTTGACGCGCAGTCACTGCACGTTCGCGAGTACAGTTCAAACATTGATTGATTTTCGATTTTACGAAAGATCTGGTGCCGATAACTCAGTAAATTTAGCGCAGTAGTCGTAAGGTTAATTGAGAATCGCCGCGGAGCGATCTCAAATGAGTTTGAACGACAATTAATTCACTGATGCGATGGCGCGGTAAAATCAGCGGGAAGCGTTCGTTTATGACAAGAACGAATGGCGTAACCGCCCACCAAGACGCAACTGGCCCTTCCCGTCGAGGGAAGGATTGAATGATTTCAGCGCGCTCGACCGCGGAATCGAGTCGTTTTGCTGTAGGGCGCGAATTTCAGCGGCGAAGCTATCGTTCTCGATTTTACGTATCCAAAATTCGCGAGCTTGTTGTATGCGATCTGCGAGTTCAATATCGCGTCCCGTTAATTTATCGTGCTGTCGAGCACGAAAGTTGCGAAGCCATTGCAACAGAAGGGCCGTGACGCGGAGTAGTTTGCCCCAATCGGGAAATCTATAGGAAAGGTCCCATTCTTCCTTCTCATGTACTACGAGTATAGTCGCTGGGGCGCGTTGTTCGTCAAAAACGGATTTTTGAGTGACCACGCGCTCGGATGGTGCTTTAGGTCGAATTTTGGGCCAAAATGCTGAATTCTGGCGTTGCCACGGGGGGCCGGACCACCAAAGTGGGTGATCAATTAATTCTTCTGCCGAGATTCCCCTTGACGCACAGTCCGCAGGATTATCTTGCGTGGGGACGTGATGCCATTTAATTTCCGGCATTTTGGTCTGGATTTCGTAGACCCGATTTGCTATGTAAGGCTTCCAGCGCGACGGATGCTGGGTAAGCCACGCGAGTGCGACGGTGGAATCTGTCCAACCGTGCACGGAAATGAAGTCGTATTTGACTATTTGTTTTACGTACTCAAATAGTCGTACGAGTAACACGTTTCCATTTAGCTCTAGTCGAGGGATCGCGACTGTTTTCAATGGTGCGAGTTCGGATTTTGCCGCGATTAACCATATCGATACGTTCGACGGCGAGTTGAGAACGCGTAAATAGACGACCGCGGAAAACGCGCGCTGCGATGCGTCCGCGAAGCCGTGCAGTTCCATGGCAGTGTGAGATGGCGAGAGACCATTCCAGCGTGGAATTCGTAATTTCGAAAGGCAGAGAAGCTCGCGACAATTACTTTCCCAATTGTCTTGAACCGATTGCGGGACGGCATCATCGTAATCCACTTTCGTAAGCCACAAATCTTGTATAAGCATTTTGGCCTGGATAACAACGGGCGAGGCCCATCCCAGAGGATCAAACAGTCTTGCGATTAGCGATAAAATTGAGCGCTTTGTACTTCGCACGTTCGGAATTTCTCCTACTTGGAAACTGAACGCGTCTTCCTTGGGAAGCCAGGTGATGCCGAGGACTTTGAGGATTGCCGAATCCTCTTTTGAAAGATCGATTGCGAGATCGTTTCGGATATCCGGAATATCAGATAAGAGCGCGATATCATTTGCTGCCCACTTGCGTAACGTAAACCCACCGCGTTTTAATAGCGCAACGAGTTGGGCGCGAATTGTACGCGCTTCTTTCTGTTCATTTGCTCCAAATAAGACGTCGTCCACGTAAGTCGAGCTGCGGATTACATCGGCCGCGTCTGGGAATGATTTTCTTTCGTCGTCCGCTAATTGTATGAGTACGCGATTTGCTAGATACGGCCTGAGTCGGTCGCCAAACGATGCGCTGGTAATCTGTATCTGCGCGATGCACTTTAATTTGTCGAAACATTTTCTCGATATCTGCTAGGTAAACAAATTTATGTCGGCGCCAGCTTGATGTGCTACCGCCTATGTCGCGTTGCAGTTTCGGCCTGATGAGCAAATGATCGTTTAGAGACGTTTCGTTTGACGTCGCGCTGGAAGCGTTGAAAACGACCCGCACGCGAGTAGTTGCGCTGTTCTCGCGGATCACGGGGTGATCTGGACCGTATAACGGCTTCTTGAATATATCGGGACTATTAACCGTTTCCATATGGCCCTGAGACTCGTATTCATGAGAATACGATATAAAATCTAAATATGACCCGGCTAGTTCCGGTTTTTTCTGCAAGCTTTGCTCGTGCTGAGCATATATCGATAAGGCGAGCAAACCTTTGTCGATTTGGTCGCCGATATCTGGACTGGACTCGAGGCGAAACGGCAAGCGAACGATGTACGTTCCCGTATTATCGCGTGAATGCGTCTTCAAGAAATGAGTTTCGCATTCTTCCTCCTTCGGTGGGAGGCATTTTTAGGAGGGAATTTCTTCGATTTCCCAAAATTTATGAATAATTGCGTCTGTGCTATGCTCGATAGCACAGTGCATCGTGGATGCGTGAGAAGCGTGTTGGTTTCGAGAGCTTTCGATAGGTCCGGAGATTATCCATCCTAACAGCGTGAGTTGGACCGTCGGTCATCCTGGAGACCCTTTTGGAGCCGCCCGAGTAATAATTGACCATAGAGATCTGCACCGATTAAGACGTTGGTCAGCTCCTTACTGGAAGGATCGAGATCAGCGAGTTGTAGGCCCCGTAAATGTTGCCAAGAATTTATTTTCGGCGAGTTGTTCGCGGCGTAATACGTGAGGCTTTTAAAAATGTATGCATCCATTTTAAGAGGCGGCGCGTTTTGTCTGGAGCATGATTCGAGAGAGAGATTCACGGAGGATGTTGCGCGATTGGATTTACAATTTCCGAAGACGGTGATGTCGAGATCGGCTCGACGACGAGGAGTGCGCAATTTATGAGCAAGCGACTCCGTTCTAAAGCTATGTGCTGAACGTTGATCGATTAAGGCTCGTGCTTCTATGACTCGATCTTCCGGCGTGCGTAGTCATACCCATGCGGTAGCGAGAAATACGGAAGTGAGACACAAGCATAGTACAAATTGTTGCGGTCAGGTCCGGCGAACGTTCTTTGCTCGCGGAGATCGCACCGGTCTACTTATAAGAGTGTGATGGTCGTGTAGGAAGCTCGATGACGCTAGTTGCGTGATTAGAAACGTCGGCGACCTGATTGTCAGGCGCGACTGTAGCGTCATGGCTATTGGGCGAAGCGCGATGCAACGTCGTATTATTGTATCCCCGGCTCGATAACCCGGGATAGGTATTTTTGGGATCGTTGCGAATTAAGAGTTGGAACTCAAGTTCGTTGAATAGGAATATAAGTTTATTACTGGGCTGGTCTTATAATTGAATTTACAGTGTGTCGGTCGTACCATAGGACCGAACCGTGCAAAAGCTACCTAAGGACTGCCTACTCCCTGGTAACTTCTCTTAATTGTCGACTCTGATTGTCGCAATTTGCCGTAGATCAAACATCATTCGATGCTTCGTCAGGACGTGTCGCAAAGTGTCTTTTTGACGCTTGCATTTTGGCGACAGTGTGACTCTTTCGCAAGGAGGATGGAAAGCGGCCTGAAACGCCGTTTTTGCAAATACTTTCTCGATCGATCGGTCGTTTCGTTGTATTGCGTAAATTAGCGGATACAACATCCCTCGCCCTTAAAAGATCAAATTCCTCCTGGGATTTGTTTTACATTAATGTTCGGTCCTCTGGCTTACAAATTTCTATATCCATTTTCCCATGTGATTATCCCAGATATATACATATATATATATATATATATATATCAATATAATATATCAATATATATATATCAATATATTCAATATATTCTATATTGAATTTGAATATTCTATTTGGAAATGAATTGAATTTAACTATTCAATTATTATTTATATATTCAACTATTCAACTATTCAACTATTCAACTATTCAACGAATTCAATATATATATATATATATATATATATATATATATATATATATATCGTTAGTAGTATGGGTCGGTAGTCGAGGTGGTGGGGATGGAGTAGGGATGGCCGTTCTTATCCCCCCCGCGCCCCAGCGGGGTGTGGAGGGGGGATGGCCGGAGTGGAGGGTTTGCCATAGCGGCCCCTTTTTTTTTGCTTTATTAAAATATGTTCACAAAGTATACATTTTTATGATATGCACATGATATCGCTGTTAATTAACCGTTTTAACTGATGGCTTATGAGATTATCGGTGACGCTTGTTCTGGCGCGTGCGGAGAGTTCGCCGGGTATACAGGATAGGGTGCGTTGAACGCTTTCCTGAATTTTCGTCTTCCTTTTACAAACCCGTCGTCGTAAGCGACGCGCTGTCATGCTGAATATTTCGGCTGCGATTACGCTAACAAGTGCATTTTTACACTTTGTCACGTCTTCGGTGGAGCGATGAAGCCATTCCATGTAGCCGTTTATGCGTTCCTCCAATAGCTGCAGCACGACGAAGTCATCTTTTATGAAGGTGAAGAATGGCGCCGCACGGTGTATATCGTTTGCTCCATAGTCGTTGCAGTTTTGGATAGTTACGGTGGGCCAGTTGAGATGTTCACCGTATTCTAAATTGTAACTATCGCAGGAAACCACGGTGTGGACCGTAGGAGTGTTTCCCTCGCCGTTGAGATACGCCGTGATCTTAGAGCGACGTTCGCAAAAATCCAACCACGACGGAGTATTTAGCGTTGCCCAACCGTTGCTGTCGCATGTGAAACGCATGACAGGGTGTAATTGATTAGCACCGATAACTTCAATACCCAACTGCACACTTTTTGTCAAGCAATTGTTGAGATTATGGGATATTTGTAGCAGCAGCGGGCACGGCTTATAGCAGCGATTATCGGAAGCCTCGTTTGCCATGGCTGCTCTGGGTAGACTGAATCACGCAAGTGAGATGTCGTTGTCTTTCGCGGGAACTGCGGACGCTGCACTAATCAGCGGCTGGCTGGAATTCCAGAGTGTTGAAATCGTCCCCGAAGAACTCCATGAAAAGATTTTTCTCGTGCGCAGCCGTTACCATCTGCTGGAACAGCGTTTCGTTTTCCAGAACTTTGGTGAATCTGGATGGTAGAAAGCACGTGAACTCCCCGTCCACTTCAATGATGATTCGGGACCCGAAGCTCGTTTTTACTGGCCGTGCATCAGAAAACTTGTAGTCGGTTGATAGCGAAAGCTCCGACAGTTTTTTCTTTGGCAGGAAGTCCGACAACTTTCCGATCTTGTTGATTTGGGAGAAGTCCATCGCTGATATTGAGCTTTTGAATTTCACGGGTTAAAATTTGTAACGCTGTTCCTCTCTGGATGAGTGTTTGAAGAGCAGCTAAGTTTTGCAAGAATGCTTCACCGCGTACTTTTAACTCGCACCGCTTCCTCTGCATATGCTTCTGCTGTTGCCGCCCGAGAACAATTAACAATGCAGAACGACTGATCGCTAATATCTCTGCTACCCCCACCCACCATACCCGCAGCTTCCCCCCACCGCGTTTCGCCAAGAGTCGCGCAAAACAAAATGGCTGATATCGAAGACGTATGCGATCTGCGGGGTATACACCAACAGCGTGATTTGTTATATCACGTAGAGAGTCGAGGATTTAAAGGCTGTTCATGGCAGGACTCGCCGTAGGGCAAGCCAACCGATAACGCTGTTGTTGTCCTATATTCCCATAGCGACTCGCGACGTTCACTCTGATAGAGCAGCGTTTTAATCCTCATCACATTATCCAGGGCACACTTATACGATTGATTTTACCGTATCGCGGCGTGATATGAGCAATGTGTACCGCCCCCCGGAAGATTCTGAAATGAGATATTATCCTCGTCCTCCTCCAAATTTATAATATAGTAGCCAGTGAGTTGCGCTAAATAGGATGATTTAGCGACACCTCGTACAAATATCCGCGTAGAATTGGTAGCGATTGCCCTCAAAATTCTCTCAATACAGCGTAATGGTGTATGACCCTCGAACCATTTTATACCGTGATGCTCCCGCGTCACCCGCTCGTTCGTTCTTTTCACATCCGACGGTAATTGTCTGTATGTGTGAGGTAGAGCGACAATCCAATGATCGTGCCACGATGAATCGATTGATGCAACAGCCACTTCTTTCAGTATAAAGTTGTAGTACTTATCCGTTAAGCCTTGTATGTCTATCGCGATACTCATGATGGTTCTGCTGTCAGCGCTCTGCTCGAACTGGAGAGCTCAACCGCTGAAATCTACAATAACGTGCCGGGAGGCATCAAACTCCACCACGTTATCATATTCCGCATACACGACACAATTTACCGTTGAAGTTATTGCCTCGCCGAAGCGTACTTCGAGCCTCACGCTACCGTGTTTCACCAAATTTCAATGACTGTTACTGTTCGCCGAAAGATCGGGCCTTAGATCAAACGTAAAAAGACAATAGCCCCAGGGATACGCTGTGCGAGTAATTGAATTACCCTGATTGAGAAAGTGAATGCCAGTCCGTGAGAATAATGTATGATACGCATCCACATATAGATGTGTGTCGTCAAAGTTAGGTTGGAGTGCTTTCGACGGTATCTGTACACCGTCAGCATATAACGCGAGATAATTAATTTTATAATTCTGAAAGTTAAACGGATTCAACGCGCGGTTACGGTTGAATGCTTTATTATCAACAAACCCTATAATTATGCGCTTCGGCAGTTGGCCCAGTATAACATTGTCCAGAGTATCGCCGTGCACTCCTGCATGCATCGATATTGACTTAACCTCGACACGTGTCAAAGGATATTTTGCTGTAGATTTTGATAATGCTCGCGCGTGAGCTAAAAGTATACCAGGGGCAATTTTAGCGCGGCGTACGAGAAGCGATGCCTCGGTAATATAGCATGCTGAAGTCTTTCGAGGAAGTCATAAGACAGAATGCATCGCTGGTACGTACAAGGCGTAATCGCATCTCCACGCCGTTTATAAGAAATCGCTCTTGATTGAAAATATCGCAATGGAGGTGGCCGAGGAGATCGATCTCATTGCGCCCATTGAGGACCATTCGACGATTAGCAAGGCCTGCATTAGCTTTTGCTACATCGTCCATTTTACCGGCCGTATTACTGTACCACAGGCAACTTGAAAGATGAGAGCTTCTCGCATCCTGCCCATAATTTAATAAGTTTCCAATGTACGCCCTGTATGCATAAGCATTATTGGGTGGAGATAGGAGCTTCTGATTGAGAAATACATCGATTTGATTGAAGAGCGAATGAAGTAAATTCTTGACGAGCCCCACTCTAATGGTAGGGTCGGGTTTCACTGCACTCGAGCGTATTTGGACACGTATGCTTAGCATGGTATGAGCAAGACCGATGTATTCATTACCTTGGCCAGGTACCACCAATTCTGTTGGTGAATCATCCGTCAGAGATGAGATCGGTTTATAGTGCATCCATTGCATTCCCTCGATGGTTGTTTGAGTCGGTGGTAGTGAGAATAGTTCCAACTCAGACTTCAAACACTCACACGAATGGGCATGCAAGAATGCCATTTTCACGAGAAGATATCTGATACGGACCTAGCTCGCGACTTCTTCTTCTTCGGCGTTCTCTTTCTAGCTGTTCTCTTCTTTTTTTTAACACAATTTGTACGTTTTTTCTTCAACACGGCTGTTTTCTTTTTTAGTCTGATCCTACGCGCGCTGTAGTTACTGAGCGAATGCGCAAGCTTGTGAATTTTCGAGGCCATATATCCTGAGCCCTGCTATTGAGCCCTGCTATTGAGCCCTGCTATTGAGAAGCTGAGGAAAACTATTGAGTTTTTCCTCAGCTTTTCGCTTCAAACTCACACCCAATTCGCGCAAACGCGATTTGAAGGCTTCCCTAGGCTGAATTCCTGCATCCATTATGTCGCTCGCCACATTAAGGCCTGACCGTATAGCCTCTTTGCTGACAGCTCGCGACCCCTGTTTTAAGAGAGGCAAAATGCGCCGGAAAAGGCCGCCAAGGAAACGGCCGATACCGTGACCCCTCTGGTTCGGCGACCCTATGTATACTTTGCTAATTCACCCGTACCCTGTTCTACCGGCTCCCACTTGTGCGCCAAAGTACGCATCGTAGTAATTCATGTTGCTCTCTCTCTCTCTTTCTCTACCGCAGCTAAGCTAGGCGTTTGAACTGGAGTGTCAAGGTTAGCGTTCCACCCACGAATGGCATCCACGCCCGAATTCATCTCTTATATCGAAATCTATCGTTTGAAAGCAGGTACGTAGAAGAGGTATGTACCGCGGTGGCGAAAAACTTTTGATTTTTACAGAGCCGTAATTATAATTATTATCAATGTCCAAGGGAACGACACGTAATAATGGCGCGTGTACATCACCGGTCATGTAGGACTCGCAAATATCCGTATAAACAATCAAGATATTGGGTATACCGTTCATAAGACTAGCCGGCTGCGGTGCAATATACTGATTCGTTACCACAAGACCCGTGCTATGAGTGAAGCCTAAAATTTTGGTAAGGGGATACGCCCACTTGCGATTTTGAAAAAATCGTTTTTTTTATCTTATTTTTTTGAAGTATAAGTATCTGAGAATATGTCCTGAAAATATCAAGTCGATCCGAACAAAATTGACTGAGATATGAGCGTTGAAAGAGAAGAATCCGTTCTTCGTGTAAACAGAAATTGAAACTTTGACCGCGTTTTTCTCAAAATAGCATTTCTGAAGTCGGTGACCAAGATTACTCGAACACTAATGAACGGATCTTCTTGAAATTTTGAAGGCTTATTTAATACATAAAAATGTAGTCTTTAATCGTTCGATTTTTTTTTTTTTCAAAAAAACATTGCCGTTTTATAGTAAAAAAACGGCCGTTTTTTTTTCGTTATAATCGAACCATTAACTTTGACTGTCCGGCATTTTGTGAAAAATGAATAGTTTTTAAAATCCTTCGACTAAAGACTAGTTTATACTTATATTTGACTAAATCCATCCGCATTTTTTTTTCAGATGATCCACTTCACCGCAATGTTGGTCACCGCAAACCGTGTATATAAAAACATTATTTCATTGACGGCCATTTGCCACTAAACAATGTAATATTTAAAAAAAAAAAAATTACTGAAAGTTCTGCATGATGTGTTCTTTAAGATGTTCTTTATTGATCGATTGAAAAAAGATTTGTAGTTTTCTTTTAAAAAATTCATGAAAAAGGCCTTTTTTTACGCTACAAGTGGGGGTAACGCCTTAATTATGGGGGAACAGTGGAAAGTGTGTTCTAGATTTTTGCACTCGGTGCAGACACGCTCTACCGAGACATAGCCGTTAAGAGTATGCTGGAATTTCAAATGTCCTGCGTTACATTGAATTTGGTTAATTGCTTCGAGTAGAGTGGAGACGCTACGGTGTACCCCAGATGGTACGCAAGCACGCTCGTTTTTAAAATCGACATTGGCCTCAACGCCCGGGATCACTGCGCTCGTCACCAAACTGATAAAGTTTTTTTTCACCTTCAGGCGGCACGTGTAGAACAGTCATCGGTATGTGTATTTCGGCTAAGGTACGCCCCATTTACCGCGTAAATTTACACTTTATGGCAAGTGTGTGGTATATTGCGTCGTCCTGTTATTAGGGTAGTACTTCATGCTGCTATTGCTTGGTAAAACTACAAAAAATTAAATCTCACTCGTCGCGCCTACTTTTTCTTTCCCCGCCTTTGGACTCTAGATAACTTGGGTTCGTAGAAAATGCCGTCAATGTCCTCGTCGTTGAGATCATGCAGAATGTACACGATAGGTCGGCTACTCACGGATATACGATGTATCTTAAACAGCTCACTGCTCTAGCCGCTCACGTATCCTTTAGCAAAGGTAGCCTTCGCACTACTGATGGGGATAATATCGCCCAGCTTATATTTAGGAGGTGACCGCTGTACAGGATGCTGTTGTTTGTATCGCCGTATTAGATTATCGCGCGCTTTGGCAGATGTAAGCAACGTCATAGATGCGGGCGTCATTCTAATGCCACATGTATCGTACGATTGTATGCGGAGACTATATTCTGCGATACGTTGATATAACGTTTTTGGCGCGAGTACGTGAAGTATCGCCACATTCTTTCTTTCAACGTTCGATTGAAGTGCTCTACGCCATTGAAACGTTTGGAAATTTCAATGCATTTTTCCTCCTCGAGTCAGGAGCGAAAAAGGCGGTTGTTGAGGAGAGGATAGATTGATTGGGGTTTTCCCGAGGGATCCTGCTGCTTTTACGTCAGGGTTGCGGCTCGCCCGAAACTGAATATTATGCTTCGGTAAGAAAGTCTGAAAAACTGACCCGGTAAATTCCCGACCCTTGTCCGATTGTAGGCAAACGGGAGATTGGCCGTTTGTGCTTTTTAGCGAGAGTATACGAGCCAGAGCGTTAGCCACTGTTAAAGCAGCCTTGTCGTACAACGGCTCAACCCACGCGTACTTACTGAGCACATCTATGACCACAAAAAGATAGGTATAGCCATCGTTATAACTTTTGAGTGAACGAAGGTCTACAAGATCACCCTCCCAAACATCGTCAATGTTCTGCACATTGTAGATGCACCGGGGAAATTGCCGGCGTATCGCTCAATGATTGGTGAATGCATCCTGTGCTTCGAGCCACTGTATCGTTTATTCTGGGGAGATTTTCTTTTTACGACTTACGCGTAACAGTTTAGTAGCACCGGAAAAGGACGCCTCATGTGATGGATCAAAGTAAATTTTTCAAGTGTTTTCATACTGACAGTTTGAGAGAGGACCAGTTGAGCCGTCTTCTCTTACCCCGCCCACTCTGTGCGGCTAATTTGTTGCTCTCGCTACCGCTTGTTGTATCCGCTAATTTAAGCAATACAACGAAACGATCGAACGGTCGAGAAAGTATTTGCGAAACGGCATTCCAGACCGTTTCGCATCCTCCTTGCGAAAGAGTCACACTTTTGCCAAAATGCAAACGTCAAAAAGACACTTTGCGACACGTCCTGACGAAGCATCGGATGATGTTCGATCTAGGGCAAATTGCGACAATCAGAGTCGACAATTAAGAGAAGTTACCAGGGAGTAGTCAGTCCTTGGTTGGCTTTTGAACGGTTCGGTCCTACGGTACGACCGACACACTGTAAATTCAATTATCAGACCTGCCCAGTTATATACTTATATTCCTATTCAACGAAGTTGAGTTCCAACTCTTAATTTCGCAACGATCCCAAAAATACCTATTCCGGGTTCTCGAGCCGGGGATACAACACGCTATAGACCTCGGAATGAATGGTATCGCTAATGTCCTCGTCGTCACCGTCGTCGTCAGCGTCGGTGGTGCTGTTACCGTCGAGCGAGCGTAATGTTTAATTGGCTTGCGATTCCAGCCACAGTTCGTCATTTCCCACAAATTCGCGAGGTGCCTGTATAGCCCTTAAAAAATTTGCAAAGACTCCACGGCCCGTCGGTTTGGCCATCTTTCTCGCACGCATTGCGTCACTCACAAGATCAACAATATTTGAATGCTTGATTGTTTCTCCATTGACAGAAACCACACCGGCTGCATCCCAAGAAAAATCTGAGGATAGCGCATCATGTAGTCGTCGCAATAAGAGTTTCGCTTTATTGCGGAATTTCGCAGGTACACTCTCAACGATAATGGAATCGTTTATTCGTGTTTCTGCTGCTACTGTTGCTGATCTTTTCATGGGGTGTGTGTCTTTTTTTTGTTCCTTCACAAGATTATGATACAGCTGTGCTCGTTCGCCATCGACGAAATGTAGATAACGCTTTAATACGCGCAAATACGCTAGCCATTTTTCTCGCTCGTTGCCGTACGCGTTAGATTTCAAAATGTCGCTCATCTCCGTATCAAGGCGATTCAGAGTCGCCGTAATTGTTTTCTCCGCTTGGCTCATCGGTCGTGCCTCACTATCGCTGACGCTGCGTTTTTGGGAATCTAGTTCTAATAGACGCTCCTCGGGCACCAGAACCATTTTTCTGGCATGCTCCATTATTCGGCAATTAGATTTGACAATATGGTACCGAGGATTGGGGCAAGCAGCAGGGGTAAAAATCCACCGCTATAAATGACAAATTTCTTCTTACTTTTCCAGCAGCCTCTATTTGCGGCTAAGTGCCTGAGAAGAGGCACGTGGCGGCGCAATTTTTTCCGTTGGTTGGTTTTGAGAGGAATATTACCGCGAAGAACGTTTAAAGCGCACTCGCAAATGCAGCGTATTATACGAGAATCCGCTTCCCGCAAAATAGCCTCACGCTGTTCTATGGTCAGATATTGAAGAGCGTTCAATATCGCAACGCTCTTCTTGCAAAGAGACGATCCGCATCGTGCCATTACAGGCGTAGAACTGGCCATTCTCCATATGTGTCACTGCTTTTAATTTCTTTCGCGGTACGTAATCGAAATGGCGAGTACCATCAGGGAAAATACATATGCGGTATCGGCAATGATCGGGTGTTGATTGCTTCAGATCTAGCAACAAATAACCGTGCGGTTTAGATATTGCGTCGTAATAAGCCTCCTGTAGAAATCGTGGATTTTCGGGACATATTTGGCGCGCCAAGTGCTGTATTTGAGCACGATCGCGAGGGTTTTTGCAGATAACGATATAATTAGCATTCAAAGAGATGTCCCGCTGGCCTTGCCCCTGATGAAACAAATTTTGCGTTATAAAAATAACGCTCAAGTTCTTATAATGACTGCCTTTGGTGAATAGATCGACAACGGTACTGCTGGATGCTTCACGCATTAGATCATCGATAATTAAGAGCTTCGCGCGGGGGTCGTTTGAGTAATTGGCAGTCTGGGGTAATACTTCGCGAAATTCTATAGCATCACCGTACCCCGTATATGCTGTCTGCCACTCGGAATAATAAAATATTATTCTCTCGAAACGTTCGCTGTTCATACGCGTGATACATTTCAGACATTTTTCAACAAAGTACGTTTTACCGCAACCTGTCGGCCCGCAGATCATAGATCTTCAGGGTCGTTACCACCTCATGTCCATCGCGGTAAATGAGGAAATTTAGGCTCAGTGCAATATTAAATAAGATTTTCGGGTTTCTACGTAAAAAAGATATTTACAGTATATTTTACAAATGGCGATAACCGTAGGGAAGCGATCCATATTGGCCGTCACGTCTTCGCTTAATGCTCGATGGCTTGCACGTTTGTGTCTCACCTCGTGTGACAACATGGTGAAGTTCTGTACGTCTAATGGCGTCGTATCTCAGTACAATAGGATCCTCTCGCTCGCCCCCGATGAAGGATCGTACGGACTCATAGTATATTAACGCATTGTTTGCAAAATTAAGCGTGATACCCTTTACTTTGCAAACCTCTCTCTCTGTCCCGTCAGGCGCACGCACGATAAATGCATAAAATTTAAGGCCGCCGGAAATGAAACTTTTTATGTAACTGCCCTCGCCATAGATGATTAGCTCGTTAGTTAAATCGCCAAGCAATTGGCCTATCGGGTGCTCGTAGGCATCAGATGGCTGTGGTACCCTCGAGTATAGCTAACGCTGTAATAGCTGCATACACCACAGCACAAGCGCGTTTAAAACCTTATGGTTACCTGGAACGTCTGGGAAGACTGCGATACCGACTCCGTAATTTATGTAACGAGAGAGTAATTTATGTAACGATTTATGTAATTTATGTAACGTAATTTATGTAACGATTTATGTAATTTATGTAACGTAATTTATGTAACGATTTATGTAATTTATGTAACTCTCGTTACATAAATTACGGAGTCGGTATCGCAGTCTTCCCAGACGTTCCAGGTAACCATAAGGTTTTAAACGCGCTTGTGCTGTGGTGTATGCAGCTATTACAGCGTTAGCTATACTCGAGGGTACCACAGCCTTACCGGTTTTAATATAATTGACGTAAAGAAGTTCATTGTTCATCGGCAGCATACCTGTAATATCGTATTCTGGATTAGTTAATAACTCCATAAGTTTTTTGCGTCTTGATACCACGACTGTTTGCGGCAGTTTTTCGCGTTGCCCGAATTTTCCCCAGAACGAATTCAGACATAGTTTGGCGACTGAGCGTAGGCCGGGGTTTTTGGTTATCGACTGACGATTCCAACAAATACCCTCTAATTGCTCAAAGCTAGCCATATAACGCTCCTGGGCTGATTCATCGCCCAAACAGTTCTCAGGCCAGCCGCTCTCCTGCTTGATCTTCAAAAAGGTGTTAATGTACTCGACGAATAAACTTCCCGATTGCGTGTCACGATTGAATTGCGTTACTTCGTATTGCCAGATTTCGGCAATGTGGAGTATCGTGTACCCGCATGAGACGGCTTTTCGCAATTCATCGGCAACCCAGGTACCCTCGAATACACGCTCGTTCGGATCGTCATGCATACACTCTTCCTCGTTCATCATCTCGTTGCATGTGCGGCACAGAGAGAACAGCAGTCGCTGATGCATACGCACAGGCAAAACAGGGTGGTAGAGATCGCGCGGTGGTAGAACGGTACATTTCACCAGGCCTTCGACACGCGCTAGATCGCTAGCGGGTCCTGTCAGCTCTAAGCATTCTCCGCCTATATATACTTTCGCATGTCCGATAGGGTATATACCAAACTTGCATATATACGGGTACTGAGAGCAGACGTCTACGTAGCGTGTGCGCTCCGTCTCTTCCACATCGTAGAGCGTCACCATATTCTCCGTGCGACCACCGAAGAAAGCGTCACGAGGGTTGAAGGGTTCCGCAGCCGTCAACGGATGATCCCGTATGAGTTCGCGAATTTCGGCACTAGTTTCCAAAAGCCTGTGCCACTCGCATGCCCAGATTTCCGTTAACTGATAACCTCCCGAGCGAATTCTATTAGCTATAGCAAGAGTTCTTTCTAACCGCTCGTCCATTGATATATCACCGCGTTGTTTACCGTCTCTATTGAGGGAGAAGCATTGAGGGCAACCGTGCCAATAGCAACCATGAAATTGTAATACGTACGCGGTATTGCCTGTTTCATAATAGCCATCGACTAGTAAATTTTGAGGTAGTCTAAACTCGCGCGAACGGCCGGCGTGTATAATACGCTTTCCGAGGGTGTGCCCCATCCATACAAGCCATGATATTGCCTTTTTCGATTGGGTATGCACCCACCTATAGCCGCCCAACGGTATAATACCGTTCGTATTGTCTTTGAGGAAATGTTTCCGAAAGACACTGAAGCAGGCCGAGGCTATCGTTGTACTCTCGTCAAACGCACAAACCCGGCCGGTAGCTATAAACATGTCACGAAAAGCCATACACGCGCGTCTCAAGATCGTGACGTCGTCCGTGCAATAGCTTACGAGTTCCTTCGACAAGTCAAACACGTAGTCTCTGCCTTTAGACTCGTGATACCAGGCTAAGAATTTTTCGCGCTCTGCGGGGCGCATCTTGTCGGGAGCATAATACTCCACGGCTGGTAGGGGACCCACATAATTTTGATTTTCCGGTCTGTTAAACAAATGAGGGAAAACACCTTTAACGATAGCGCCTGTGAGACCGAAGGCTTTAGGAAGCGCACTGAGAGGCATGTGGAAATAGTTTAGGCTGTCGAGAAAAACAAGTTTTTCAACACGCATCGAAACGATTTTCGTACCGTTCATAATTATACTCGGCAGTTGGACCTTTTTTTCTTCAATTAAATAGCGCAAAATGAACTGCGCTTCAAAGCCACCGGCATTATGAGCAATACAGATAATACGCCAAAAAGGCTCGACACGCTGCATAGCAAGTTCGACCAATTGTCCCACAGGCTGCTGTCGAAATACATTCTGTCGAGAGTCGCAATACTCGCATGGCTCGGTCATGGAATCACGAGCGCAACAATTCATGCAAACTCGTTGAACTATGCACAAGTTGGGCTCGTGTAGAAAAGTATTCGCATAGCCTGGAACCTGTGTGCATTGCTGAGTCTCAAAATCGTAGAATATAAAAAGTTTTTCCCCCGTGCTTTGACCGCCGCGAATGGGCTTCATAAAGTACATGTGATTATTGGGTCGATCCGCTCTGCATGCTTTACAAAAGGCCACGCCGCAAATGGGTTTTCGTCTTTTATCGAGAGGCCTGACAATTTTGAGGCATTCGCGGCACCTCTTGAGCGAGGCACACACGCTGTTTGATTTGCGTTTTCTGTACTGTTTAACAATTAAATGATTTTTCTGCCAAATATCATCGGACGCGCAATCTCTGACGGGTCGAAACGAGAGCCAAACGAGGCCGTGCGGTAAACTGCTGGAGGCAAACGATATACCGATGTAATCGTCAGCCTCGCAAGACGCTGTGATATACGTCAAAAAGTCACGAAACGCTCCTTTCAGCCATGGTAATAAATGGCTACCAGGCGGGGGTTGACGAATGCGTACGGTGATTTCTCAGCCTCGTAGTTTAAAACGCATGAAGTACCGACGAGCCTCCTCGATGATCTCAATACGCGCACCTGGCGGCTGTACATCGTCGATGGACTCATCACGCTGCCGTCTACGGCCGAAACCTTCTTGTACGCCTGGAAAAAAGAGCACGAATGCTTAAAATTGCTTAACCATGTCATTAAGTAAGCTCAAAATGTACCTGATGTTATTGCTACTTCTAACCATAGACGTCTACAAAGCGTCTTCATCAAACAGCAGAGATACTGATGCATAACCTGCCGTAAAATATAATAGCTCATTCTCTATGTTTGCAAACAAAATCTTTCAAGTTAATATTAGGCTTGCAAAACTGATAACGTATATACCGAATGCGAGTAATAAAGAGGGGTTCGTTTACCTGAGTCGTCGTTCAAACTCAAAAGGCGATTTGCCCAATCGTCATCAACACCATCATCATCATCGTGCGGTAGATCGTTTTCACCCTGCTGCTGTGGTGAGTCACCTCCAAAAGGCCACATCCATAGCTGGTTGTCCCTATGCTCGTATTCCTCAGCAGGGTGTTGCGCGTCGTTGACTAACTCGCAAGCCCATTGCTCCAGCATGATGTTGCCTCTCTCGCTTGCAGCCTGATCGGCGTCATCGTCGTCGTCGTCGTTGCCACGCTCGAGGTTATTCTCGTTCAAAAGAGGATTCGAATCTGCATGTGTTTTATTATTAATGCCTGATAAAAACGTATGATAATGGGTTATTATTAATATTAATACTTACACTCGTTGCTACCGGACAATATTTCGGACGGGTGCCCCATACTGGATGTTGACGGTCGGACAAGGGTCTCAGCGTCACTGAAATGAGATTGCTCGTCGGAAATATCCGCAAATATATCTACCGGACTTAAAACCGGCTGCTGTAGTGCCCCTTCTTCTTCTTCAACATCTGATATGGGGGATAGCTGAAGGAAATCAGCAAGTCTATGAACACTCTCCTCATGGTTGGTCGCGGGGCGTAGATCAGGACCCATAAGCATTTCAGAGTCGGTGCAATTATTGCGCGATGGTTCTTCAATCACGGGTTCTAGATGATCGCCATGCGCGCTTTCATCATCTCGTGCTGTTTCTTCCTTAACGGCTAGCGCCCCCTCGGCGAGTGTAGCTTCTTCATCGGAGCTCGCATCATGGAGCCGGCGATAATCTATGGGTACTTCTGCATTACCACGTTATCACACTTAAAAAAGATGCTCGCACGCTACGGAGCACAACTTACCGTTCATTTCATTAATGAGATTACGTGTGCACGGAGTAGTCTCGAGATTTCTGCGTTGGAATTCTTCAAACACACATAGGAGAACCCTGTAGCCCCTAAACAGACCTCTGTTATAGGCCGTCACAAGGGCTCGCAGCGGAGACCTCCATAACACATATTTCAAACGAGTTATGAGAGAACTTTCCGGTAAATATCGCAATTCGGTGCACCAGTTATTATTCCATCTTCGGCGGAGTTGTGTATTCCGCGTTTTGACCAAGCGAAGAAGATCTAAAATGCACGTACGGATATTACGGCTATCCATAGCTGCTCCTGAGAAATGTATCGAACGCTGTCTAGATCACTACTGACAGCTTTTATTAATTGTTCAAATGCTCGTGTTGTCACGAACAAAGTGTGTGTGTGTGTGTGTGTGTGTGTGTGTGTGTGTGTGTATGTTTTATCACACATACATGTAGCACATTCGAAGCCAATAGCCTTTTTGAAAATCTCGAGATTTATTTCTCCGAGCGTGTAAACCGATATTTCGCGCAGCTGCATTTTTGCTGACGCGCGAAAATTTCTGAAAGTATCTCCATCAACGCCTCCATCGAGCGTTTATTGCCGGCGAAGTTTCATGTTTAATCAAATCCAGAAAATTCATAGTCGAATTCAAATTCAACGTTCTCTAAGGGCCTGCGTTCTCTATTTAAAAAAGATAGAACGAGTATAAGTATGCTTTGCTATATACAGATTATCCCTTAGCTGAGATGTTCTCGAGGATGTACGCCGAAGTTCTGAATAGGCTGATATAAGTATGTATGGGGTTCCGATCAATCTCGGAATTGTTATTCATTTTTAAAAGTATGCGTCAGTGAGCGACGCGCGGGCGTGTGTGCAGTAGCAAGCGGTTCGGTGCCACACACACGTATGCTCGTGCACGTCGGTTTGCGCGCTCTATAGCAGGTACGAATATCCGCACAAAGAGGAGAGGCCGAGAATACGGCTTCTCCAGTACGAGCCACTACGCGGGCGTATGCATGTAGTAGCAAGCGGCCCGATGCCACGACACACGTATGCTCACGCCCGTCGGCGTGCGCGCTCTATACTAAGTACGAATATCCGCACAAAGAGGAGAGGCCGAGAATACGGGTTCTCCACTACGACTGCTACTCGAAGCGTGTGTTGTATCACACATACATGTAGCACATTCGAAACAATAGCCTTTTTGAAAATCTCGGGATTTATTTCTCCGAACGTGTAAACCGATATTTCACATAGCTGCATTTTTGCTGACGCGCGAACATTCCTGAAAGTATCTTCATCAACGTCTCCGTCGAGCGTTTATTGCCGGAGAAGTTTCAGGTTAAAATCAAATCCAGAAAAATGATAGTCGAATTCAAATTCAACGGTCTCTAAGGTCCTGCGCTCTCTATTAAAAGAAAGATAGAACAAGTATAAGTATGCTATGCTATTTACAGGCTATCCCTCAGCTGAGATGTACTCGAGGATGTAGGCTAAAATTCTTAATAGGCTTATGTAAGTATGTATGGGGGTCGGATCAATCTCTGAATTGTTATTAATTTTTAAAAGTATACGTCAGTGAGCGACGCGCGTGCGTGTGTGCAGTAGCAAGCGGTCCGGTGCCACACACACGTATGCTCGTGCTCGTCGGTGTGCGCGCTCTATAGCAGGTACGAATATCCGCACAAAGAGGAGAGGCCGAGAATACGGCTTCTCCCTTGCTGGCTGCTACGAGGGGGCGTGTGTGTGTGGGCCGGCAAGCGGCCCGATGCTCGTGCCCGTCGGTGTGCGCGCTGTATAGCAGGTACGAATATCCGCACAAAGAGGAGAGGCCGAGATATGGCTTCGCCCTTGCGGGCGCGTGTGTGTGTGTGTGTGCCAGCAAGCGGCCCGATCAGTGCAGCCAGATCGCGCGCGAAAGTTACCCTCTCTCTAGTCCCTCGCGCGCCCATCACACAATCATAGTAGCGCGTGTCCGTGAGCGAGCGACGCTCGGACATCTTCGGAAAGAGCCGAGTGCCGTCGAACTGTCCCGACCTCGCCTTCGGCAGCTACACCAACACATAGACACGCTGAGCACGTTCATGTGCGGCCAAGCCGAACGAAGGCTTCGAGGGAAAAGCAATCTGAGCACGGCCCGCGCGTGACGTCACGCGACGGCACGCGTGAGGCTTTTAGATGATTTCAATGCTTATTTAGCTCTCGATTCTCTGCGTTATTAATGTATACAAAAGAATTGTATCGCGCACTCTGAATGCTTATTTTTTTAGTTCATACGTTAATTCAAATATAATAATAAATCTAAATTACAACTCATTTATCTTCTAAAAAATTGTTTACGCTTTACTCACACCCGTCCTTATGCCAAATAAATTATAATTCAGAAAAGTAAGTGAAAATATATTTATATTCGTATTATTATATTAATTCTCATACTTTCGTCAAGCGATAAAGTATTATCTCCAATAACAAATCAATCATCCATCCGGCCGCCAATCGTAAGTGCCAGAAAATGCATCTTTAACACAAGCGATAGGATGGTCCCGTTGGTAGCGTTCCTGGCTTCGGTCCGTAGGGGCGCAGGATCGTTCCTCACGCTCAGCGCTTTTTTTTTTTTTAATAATGGTTACTATTAAGGGGGAAGGCCACTGTAACGGCCCAAAAAAAAGGTTTTTTCACTAATTTTTTGCTCCCGAAATTGAAGGTATTTGAAAAAAAACTTTTAATGGTGTTATCGGGCATACATTAAACTTTATTATAAAATTTTTTCACAGTAAAAAAAAAACAAAATGGCGGTTCCACAGCTATCTTCCCGGGACATGTTTTGCTTCCAGGGCTCCGCGGCACGCAGCACCACTGGTGCACTTTTGAATCTAGAAAAAAAAAACCATTAATCTAGAGGGCTATAGCTAGAGAATGTCGATCGGATTTTAAAAAGTATCAATTTTTGTGGATTTGGCGTGCGTTTGCAAAAAAAAATTGATTTTTGACGAAAAAAACGGCAAGTTTTTTGTTAATAAAAAATCAATAAATAAAGTTCTTGAAAATTCCGATCGACATTCTCAAGATAATGTAAATGTTCACATCTGGTTAAAATTTCAAGTAAAAAAAATGAAAATTGTTCGAGTTATGCTGCGTGCCATTTTGAAAAACCATGTTTCGAGAAAAACGCGTTTAAAGTTTTGCGAATAGTTTTTCATTGGAAAAAATTAAAGAAAGAAGTTAAAAAAAAATTTTACCGTTAGTCTGCAATCCCAGCACCATACATTTGTCCTTCGATAGCCAAATTTTCGTCTTCTTCGTCTTTCCTGGTTGATTTTTGGAGCGCGCGCGCACTTTTGGCCGCGTCGCTCAGAGATGTCTCCGCGTGCGTGATGCGTTTGGCGTCGGCTTCGATGCAGAAATTATATAACTGTACACCAATTTCCACCTCCAATATCTTGAATATTTGCAAGACGTTGGTAAGGCCGCCATTGAATATGCAAACAGCGATATCCGTCGCAATATCTAG
This sequence comes from Ophion costatus, assembly GCA_951751655.1. Lineage (NCBI taxonomy): Eukaryota > Metazoa > Arthropoda > Insecta > Hymenoptera > Ichneumonidae > Ophion > Ophion costatus. The sequence goes on from OX632367.1 coordinate 5,790,674, forward strand.
TACAGTTTTTCCGCTTGAGGATGATTTGGGGGCCAAACTCCAAACGGTAGCGTTGAAACTTTCGTTATTGTTTTGAGTATAGGCCCCCAAGCAACGCTCCAGCAACTCGTCCCGGCTCAATTCCATGTAGGTGGGTTTGATGGCTTGATAAACCTCCTCACTCATTGGCTGATTGTGATGATACGCATCCAAGGCATTTTCTGCTTTCGCTTTCTTCCAACTGCACCAATTCTCCGAACATTTTTCGTGCTGAGGCTTTTCATCCGTTGACATTTTGTGAAAAAGGGTTGCCCAGATCTCATTTTTCATATTTTTGATGGAATCGGAATTTCGACGGATTGCTAAGCCGTAATAAATGCTTAGTTCGTCAATCAATTTGGCAGTGAGTTTTCCTCTTCCCCCGAGACCTTTTGTTCCTTTTTTTAGTTTCTCAATCGAGTGCCCATTCTTTTTTGCACGTGATCTATGCACTCTTTTGTTTTAACATCAACATTTTCATAAGGCTTCGAATCCACGATGCCTTTGAAAGTTTTGGAATCGCCATCTCCGATATAATTGCAGTATTGTATTCCGTATAAATCTTCTGAGCGTTGGAAAATTTCGACGACAGCATCGACTTCCATTTTTCCCGATGATCCTTCGTGATTGGCTTGGCATTCATCGGCGTGACTTATTTGCCATTCCTCGAATTCCGTTGTTCCGTTTTTGGACTTCCAGTGCTCGCATGATTTGCATTACTTTGATTTCACTTCGACGTCGATTATTTTTCCAGACGACCAGCCGATCAATGACGTGACTCCAAAAAGCAATGAAAATCCGCGTTTTCGCCATGAGCCATCGCCGGAAACCGTTACTCCGTCAGTTTGTCCATTTTTCTGGCTTTCCTCCTTCTCTTCTTGCGCTGCTTTCTTCATGCTTGCATCTCTCACTGCTTTCGTTGCGATTGCTATCGTTTTGACCAATTTATCATAAAATGAATGAAAAATTGGGCGTGGCAAATCCATGAGCGCGCAAAATTTTTTGATTCCATGTAATCCTATTCCAATCAGTCGCATTGCAAGCACGATTCTACGATTTATTTCATATGCATTGCGAATGAATTTGGAACTCGGAATATCCACATCGGGACATTTTGGGCAAACGATTACAATTTTGAATCCTAAACCACGAGGACTTCTTTCTCGAAACGCAATGTCAGATCCGCACGTTTTGCACTTCACGTGCTGGGCAATAACGGCAAAAACGGCGCAGAAATTGATGATTCTATAGCCGAATTGACTATTAACATCGAATTCTTCGTTGCAGTCCTTCAGTTTTTTCGCCGAAGCACTGACGCCCGGCTCATCACTCTCACGTTCGTATTGATTCAAGGGTCATTTCTTCCCGCCTGACCGACGCCGCGTTGGATACGAGGTTTTCGTACCTTTTTTTCCAAGATACACTCGAGCACTCATTTCAACTACACGTTCGTAAATTTTACAGTGAAATTGTAAAGAAACCACGAAAAACACGCAAAAATCGTCGCTTATGAAGAATCAATCGCTCTTTACTGTGCGCTTGCTGTCTCTAAACTAATGGAATTTTTCTTGATAATGCTCAAAAGGATCGAAAGGACACGTGGAACGTTAATACCGGCGGTTAGGAGCAATGGGGGGGGACCTATTGTGTCGTCCCTTTTCGTCATTATGTTTGCCGCAGGTAGTCGTTTCGGAGCAAGTTTTGACACGCTTGGCGGCGACCTTCATTTCCTAACGACAACAAATTTTTTTTCGCACAGGACCTTTTTTTTCTTATTCTAGAGGGTTTAAACTATTTTTTAAGCCAATAAAAACAATCGATTTTTCAAAAAATTTACAGTGGCCTCACCCCTTAAGGATGTTGAGTCCCTATAAAAAATGTTAATGTTAATTGTTCAATGAATAGCTTCTTAATCGTCATGAAATTTTTACACGACCTCCTGAATACTTCATGTAAAAACATACCAAATTTTCAGAATTCTATCATCATTACTTCAACCTCCTTAAGGGTTGAAATAAAAAATGATAAGAAAATTCTGAAAATTTGGTATGTTTTTGTATGAAGTATTTAAGAGGTCGTGTTAAAATTTCACGACGATTAGGAAGCTCGTTATTGAAAAATTAACATCTTGTTAAGAACAATTTTTAAAAGAAATAAAAAAAATGTATCAATAAACTTCGTTTTGTTTCCGTTGCTTTCAGTATATTGTAGATATAACAAAATTGAGAGGTCAAAAGAAAAACTTATTGCAAAGTTACATCAGTTTCCATAAGACAGCATTTAATTAGTGAATGTTAATTGTTCAATAACGAGCTTCCTAATTGTCGTGAAATTTTTACACGACCTCTGAAATACTTCATACAAAAACATACCAAATTTTCAGAATTTTATCATCACTTGCGATTTGGGACCCAACATCCTTAATTCTTATTTGATTAGTTACTTTTATTAGTTATCATATTTATTTTAATTAGTTATTTTTTAGTACCGAAAAATTTATCGCGCACTCTGACCGCTTATTTTATTAGTTTTTGCGTTAATTTAAATATAATAAATGTAAAATACAACTTATTTATCTTCTAGCAAAATGTTTGCGCTTTACTCACACCCGACCCTATGCCAAATAAATTGTAATTCATAAAAGTAAGCGGAAATATATTTATCTTCGTATTATTATATTCATTCTCATATACTTTCATCAAGCGATACAGTATTATCCCCAAAAATAATCATCCATCCGACCGCGAATCGTCAGTACCAGAAAGTGAACATACATTGACACAAAAAATTAAAGGAGCAAGAAAAGTTGAACTTGATGTTCTGCACGTGTTTTGGAGATTTTTTTCCGACTTGACCAATATCAAGGTCATTGAGCCCATTCAATTCACTTCAATTTGCTTTTTTTTCTCCGTACGACCATTTTTCGCTGAGATATCTCAGGAACTAATGGTCGTACGGGAATTCGATCGGTAGTTTTGGAAACGTGAATACTCTACAAGCTCCGATTATTATTGTGGTGAAACTTTTATTTTTTATTTTTGCCATTAGTTTTAGAAAAGTACAAAAAAACGATGTCTTCTTGGTTTTTATGAAATCCACCGCTACTTTGCAAATATTGCGATAAAGACTAATATTTATGGACGGTCATTCAGCTCAATATGTCCCCAAGAGCCATGCAAAATTCCAAGTTGATCCGATTATCGGTCTTTCTTGCCCGATTAACCAAAATTTGAAAAAAAATTAAAGGAGCAAGTTTCCTCCTTTTCAGACATCATTTCATGATTACTAAGAGGAAAAAAAACTTTTCATTACTTTTCGTACAATTGGGTATTGAGTACGCATTGAATGTTGGAAAAAAACCGTGAAAATCATATTGACTAAAAATTTTCGAAAAAAAAAATTTTTCATAAAAAAAATATTGAAAATTTTTTTTTTTATAAAAAAATCAGTTTCGAATTTTTTTTTTAATGTTGAAATTTTTTTAAAAATTAACATTGTACCGCCAGCATCAGAATTACCCAAAGCATACCACGGGGAGGTACGCTTTGGGTAATTCTACGTACACTTTGGGTAATTCTAATGCTGGCGGTACAATGTTGAATCGAAAAAAAATGTCAACATTAAAAAAATAAAAAAAATCGAAATAGATTTTTTTAAAAACAAAAAAATTTCAACATTTTTGTTATTAAAAAAAAAAAAAATCGAAAATTTTTAGTCAATATGATTTTCAGGGTTCTTTTCCAACATTTAATGCGTACTCAATACCCAATTGTACGAAAAGTAGTGAAAAGTTGTTTTTCATCTTAATAATCATGAAATGATTTCTGAGAAGGAGGAAACTTGTTCCTTTAATTTTTTTTCATACTTTGGTCAATCGGGCAAGAAAGACCCATGAACGGATCAATTTGGAATTTTGCATATCTCTTGGGGACATATTGAGCCGAATGACCGTCCATAAACAATAGTGTTTATCGCAATATTTGCAAAGTAGCGGTGGATTTGATAAAAAACAAGAAAACATCGATTTTTTGTACTTTTTTAAAACTGATGGCAAAAATAATTTTTTTTAAACCTACAATAATAATCAGAGCTTGTAGAGTATGCATTCACGTTTCCAAAATTGCCGGTCGAATTCCCGTACGACCATTAGTTCCCGAGATATCGATGACTGAAGACAAAAGGACGTTTTTTCATTCAGAGGCCGACGAGAAGGCCGATATCAGCGAAAAATGGTCGTAAGGAGATAAAAAAGAAGCAAATTGAACTGAATTGAATGGGCTCAATGACCTTGCAGAACTTTGAAAAACGTAAAAATTTGCAACATTTTTTTTGCCGTGATGTTTCTTCCTACCGCGCAATCAGTGATTCAAAAAAAAAAATCATTGTCGGAACTAAAACTAGAAACTTGAAGCTTTAACATCCTTTTTTTTTGTACGAACACTTTTGACGAAGTTCAACTTTTCTTGCTCCCTTAATTTTTCGTTTCAATGTATGTTCACTTTCTGGTACTTACGATTCGCGGTCGGATGGATGGTTGTTTTTGGGGATAATACTTTTTTGCTTGATGAAAGTATATGAGAATGAATATAATAATACGAAGATACATATATTTCCGCTTACTTTTATGAATTACAATTTATTTGGCATAGGGTCGGGTGTGAGTAAAGCGCAAACATTTTGCTAGAAGATGAATAAGTTGTATTTTAGATTTATTATATTTAAATTAACGTAAAAACTAATAAATTAAGCGGTCAGAGTGCGCGATAAATTTTTCGGTACTAAAAGATAACTAATTAAAATAAATATGATAACTAATAAAAATAACTAATCAAATAAAAATTAATAGTAACCATGATTAAAAAAAAAAGCGCTGAGCGTGAGGAACGATGCTGCGCCCCTACGGACCGAAGCCAGTAACGCTACCAACGGGACCATCTTATCACTTGTGTTAAAGATGCACTTTCTGGCAGTTACGATTGGCGGCCAATCGTAACTGGATTGGAGATAATACTTTGGACTTTTGGATTTTTGGAGATAATACTTTATCGCTTGATGAAAGTATGAGAATTAATATAATAATACGAATATAAATATATTTTCACTTACTTTTCTGAATTATAATTTATTTGGCATAAGGACGGGTGTGAGTGAAGCGTAAACAATTTTTTAGAAGATAAATAAGTTGTAATTTAGATTTATTATTATATTTAAATTAACGTATAAACTAAAAAAATAAGCGTTCAGAGTGCGCGATACATTTTTTTGTATACATTAATAACGCAGAGAATCAAGAGCTAAATAAGCATTGAAATCATCTGAAAGTCTCGCGCGTGCCGTCGCGTGACGTCACGCGCGGGCCGTGCTCAGATTGCTTTTTCCCTCGAAGCCTTCGTTCGGCTTGGCCGCACATGAACGTGCTCAGCGTGTCTATGTGTTGGTGTAGCTGCCGAAGGCGCGGTCGGGACAGTTCGACGGCACTCGGCTCTTTCCGAAGATGTCCGAGCGTCGCTCGCTCACGGACACGCGCTACTATGATTGTGTGATGGGCGCGCGAGGGACTAGAGAGAGGGTAACTTTCGCGCGCGATCTGGCTGCACTGGGCCCGATGCCACGACACACGTATGCTCGTGCCCGTCGGTGTGCGCGCTCTATAGCAGGTACGAATACCCGCACAAAGACGAGAGGCCGAGAATACGGTTTCTCCCTTGCGGGTTGCTGCGCAAGAGATTTTGACAGTTATCAGCATAATTCGCGAACTCCTGCGGTGAGCTCACCGGCGGATGAACTCATCGCTTAGCTTGCACACGTGCATCTATGCTATCTAAGCTCCGTGCTCACCATCGGATAAGCTCATCGTAGAACGATCGCGCTCACCGTCGGGTGAGCTCATCGTAGAACGATGCATCGGCTACCTCGCACACGTGCAATTATGCTGACCTGTCAAAATCTGCAAAAGATGCCCTTCATACGACTGGCAGCTTCAGTTGCTCTTCAGACTCTGTCGCGTGCGTCTCATCTTCTTTTCCACCAGTTCGCCAGAAACGTATTCCGAGTGCCTCGAGCTCCCTGTGGCGGCGTTCGCGTGCCGCGTTTCCCGCGTCGGGAACAGATTTAGTTCTAAAACAGATTTAGTTCTAAAAAAATTAATTTTCATAAAGCAAAAAAAAGAGCCCGCTATGGCGAACCCACCACTCCGGCCATGCCCTCTCCACACCCCGCTGGTGCGTGGCGCGATACGGACAGTCATCCCCACCACCTCGGCTACCGAGGAGTGGGGGTCGCCATTGTGGCCCCCATACTACCATCGTTATTTTTTCTTCAACTAATTCTCGCATAAATATAGTACATTTTCTTTTCTATACATTTTCGCCTGTTCCTTTTACACGGAACTTGTCGTGGATGTGTTTCGCTTGATTTTTAATCTCAATTTGGGTACGGGCAGCTTCTTTTTTGCTGACTGTGCGTTGCTTGATTGCCCCGTCTTGGCGTCGCTTTGACCCTCATTTTTGCCAGGTTTCCATGCGTGGTTCATACGGCAATAGCATATACAGGCTATTCCAAGTATTATCAGCGGGATTGCGCTTAGCGAATAATTACCTATCATATGTCCATATGTCATCGAATCGCTTGATTCCTTTTTAAGGTTATTTTTTATTGTTTTTAAATGTTCGCCGATCCTGTTTAATTCTTTTGGATCGTTTATGATTTTGTGCGGTAATACAATTTTTGTCGATGTGTGGTCGAGTATGGTCTTATTCCGCCGACGGTTTCTAGTTTAAAACTAGGGGCGGGGACAGAACATTCTCCGTCGAAAGCCAGAGCCCCTGCACCCGTAAGGGTCGCGTATGCGGCTGATTGTTTTCTGCAATGGATGAGAAGTGTTACGGGCTCTGGTGCGACGTATAGCCACATACAATGGCGTTCTAACGCAATATTTATCTTTACCGTGATTATATATCGCGTGATTATTATATTCGCGTATTTATCTTTAGATGCGATGTACAAAGCCACCTCGCACGATGTGCAAGTATGAGCGGGACGCACTGCTTGCTTTGGCCGGCAGTAATAATGTGACGCTATCGCTTTACAATTTTCTGAATCATTTTTTGAAATGTGTAAGGACGATTCTCTTGTGGCTTCGACCGCGACAAGGTCATTTTTTATTTCTACAAATTCTTAACTAGGGTTTTTTATTTTTGTGGGCAGACGATAGGCTTTGCTGATTTTATATTCCTCAGTGCCAATTAACGGTATTTTAATTCAAATACAATGTACGTTTTTGTACTATACGCGCCTACTTCTGATAACTCCAATCATTTTGGCATTTCCGGGTAGTTTATCGCGGTAGGGAACGTATGCCCTATTGGCAAATTGGGTAAGCGTTAGTCAAATACTTTGTCAATTTTCTTAGAGATAATATGCTCACCATTCCTCTCGTGAGTCGTGTTAAAAAATTATCTATTCGTCGTACCTCACTTCGTAGTGATTCTACAATGAGGCTTACGGCCATCATTCGTTCATCCAATTGTTGCCGGGTGTTTTGGTTGTTGTACTGGTTGGCGACTCTTTGTTCGATCTGTTGCACGAGAGCTTGTAGCACCTTCTGATTTTCTTCCAGACGGATTGATGATCGATTAAAAAGATCTATTGTTCAGTCCAAAATTTGAACATTTCCCTATTTCTTCTTCTATTTTTTTTTGCTTTCCGTCTTCTATTTTTTTTTTGCTTTTTATTTATTTCGTTTATTACGTTGCTAATTTCGGATGCGTCTTGTGCATCCATATTTCCCGTGATTGGATTTATTATTCCCCCTAATCCGTCTAACAAACCTCGTCGACAACGATTTTTTTTATTTCTTGTTATGTCGTATGCGGCTGGTATTTCGTTGTTAATTTTATCGATCATGCGAGTCGTTGTATTTGTTGCCATATGACAGCGTAAGTTGGCCCGCAGGTGTTGTGCGCATAGGTCCATTATTTTCTTCATAGCTTCGGTGATCTGCGCTTCCTGTTCCGCTATTCCACTTGGATCCATTTTTACAGCCAGTTTCCATCCGTCGCTGGTTATTGACATTGTCCCGATTTCCTCATAGAAAATTCCGGGTGAAACCGTAAACGTTTTAATCCAGTATGGTTTTTCTGGCGTATCAGCCTCACCTGGGCTCGACCCTAGGGCCAGAGCTAGTATCCTGCGAAAATAATTCGCGGAGTCAAATTGTTTGGACCTGACGTGTTTTTCTTTTTTTTTCTTTGGGGAATTTATATCCGTATATTGATATACGCATAGATTTATGATTTTATCGGGGCGGTAGATGACAGCCTAGAGTTTGTGGTGGTGAATATTTTGATTTTCTCCCCCCCCCTTTTTTGTTTTAAATTTTTTTCTAATACTTGGCTGTGTTTTTCTTTTTGTTACAGACGGCTCGGGTTCCTAAGCGGGCTCGTTCCTCACATAAAGGATGGTGGCAGCGGCTGTTCATACAGTACGCCGTCGGTGTTCGTCGCCGTCGCGCCCGGGTCCGGGCCAATTTATTGAAATTGTGGCAAAGGACCCGGAGAGTTTGGAGGCCATGGCGTGGAGCTGGGAGCCGGCCGACCTATTCGGGTTGTGCTGGCTCCTCTATGACAGCCCGGAAGAGGGTTGGTGGGTCAGTCGCCCCACTATGTGGTGGCTGCACGCACTCTTCCCCACCGCTCTGGGGACGAAGCCGGAGCCCATTTGGGTGTTCAGTCGACCCCTCGGACCCGTTGCAATACTTTGTATCCCATACTTTGCGTACTTTGTGTGATACGAAAAATTGTAACAATATATATGGGTTTTTTTCTTCATATGTACTTTGTTTGTCTTTTTTATACTTCCCTTCTTCCTTTCAGGGCGTAATGCGGGAGATCCATTGAGGCCTCCATTATTTATAAGAATAAAACATTCCTTTTTTAATTTATTTTAGAGATGCACGTACTCGCTTTCCGCACTTCATGTGCGATGTACATTGTAACGGGTCGGAATTCGTTAGAATTAATTTTATTTGCTCGGGACTCGATCAGGGAAGAAATTAGTTAAAACTCTTGTTTTTGGAGGTACTTGTTGTAAAAATGGTTTTTATTCAATGCTTGTGGCTCGATATAATATAGAAAAGAATCGTTGTGTACAGGTGTGATCTGTTATTTGTGTCGCCAGCGTGTAATTTTTTTAAAAGATTGTGTCTATCGTTACAATGGCGGGATGATTCGGCTGGTAAATGTCGCTGAATGGGTCGAAACACGTCTTCCGTTGTGTCGCTCGCGGCACGGTGTATTATGGCGCGCTCTAGCCTGTGGCGCTCGGAGTACGCTCCTGACTTCACGCTGGTTCGAGCATCGCGTTCTCGCTCGAGGCGCGCTCTCGTGTTCGTGGCGCGCCTCCCTCTCTCTGCTAGGGAGATTGATCGTGGCGCGCTCGATCGCGGTACGCGCTGGAGATCGCGACGCGCTTCCCCCTCCTCTTTTGCTACCGTTGCCTGTGGCGCGCGGTGCCGAGCGCGCTCTCGTATGCCGAGCCGTCCCTGACTTCCCCCTCCCTAGCGACTCTGTGGTTATGCTTCCGACGGTTACGCCCTTCCTTCTACTATCTCCGCGAGCATAATCGATTATCGCGCGTTGGTAACCGATTACTCTAACTTCGGCTCCCGCCGACGAAGGTCGCCACGGACCCGCTACGAATGCTTACCGCGTGTTATGAGTGTGTTGTATTTATGTGGTGTTTTGAATTTGGGATTCCTCTCCGCCCTTCAGGTTCTCTTGATACTTTCGAGGATCCTCGCGGATATTTTTCGTATGCGTGTGTGTGTACGTGCGTCGCCTGATATTCCGAATACCTGCTCGCGCTTTATTTTCTCCCAATACAAATTTTCTATTTATCCTACCTTAATTGATTCCTCCTCCTTTTATCCTTAACTATTTTGTGATCTCTTTTTTTCTTTATTATCCCTGGTTGGTCTCTTATATCTGACTAAAAAACTATACCCCAAATTATCTTCTTTTTGTTTCTTAAGGTTCCCCTCTCTCAACCTTTTCCATCCACTACGGATGTACTCTTGCTGAGCGGTACTAATTAATCCACGCAAAAACTCCGATTCTTAGGTGGCGACTCCTCGCTTCTCCTATTTTTCAATGTTCCCCTCTCTTAGTTCTTCCAGTCCCAAAAAGGAAATACTAGGCTAAGCGGTACTAATCGACCCACAAGGGATTTGAGCCTTTCCTTTAAATTAACTCCTCTTTTATACCCATCTTTTATTGTTTATTGTTTCCCTTCCCCTACCAATTACCCATGATCCTCGTTATTGTTAACTTTTTCATACTTTAAATAAATTTTGTTTTCTATTCTTCCTCTGTTTTTGTTTCCTTCAACGTCTTTTTCCCCTATAAGAACTGGTTCTTATTACCTATCGTTCCTCTTATTGTAAACTTTTTCTATTGATTTTTGTTTATTTTCTGTTTTCCTTCTTTCCCTTGTCTTTTCGCTCGTTGTTCTGTGACCTTGTATTTCCTCAGGTCTTTTTCTCGTAGATCCTTCCTTTTTGGATTCCCCCCCTCCTTTCGCCCTATCGCATGATCGTTGGCTATTAGTTCGTGGTGGGGTTTATCGCGCATGAGGCGGACCTGTACGTCTCATTGTCCCCCGTGACTTTTTTTGTTTCGAATTACCAAAAGGTAGTTCAAAGCACAAAAAGTCACTAAAAAAACGAACAAAACTACCTTTCCTTCGTCTCTTCTGCTACTTACGTCATCCGTCGACGTTTGGCCATTGCCTCTTACGCTCTACCCCCCCCCGCCCCCCGCCCCCTCCGGACATTCGCTGGGCCGCTGCCCGTCGCTCGCAAACAACAACAGACAAAAAAAATGTGTTTTTATTTTTGTTTACAAGGAGGCCAGGCTGTTGTCGTCGTCGCTGGTGATCTATTCGTCCTCGTCGTCCTGGAGTCCCATGTCCCGCCAAAATTGTTCCTCCTCGCTGTCGTAGTTGTTGTCGTTTATTGTTGTTTCTGCGTCGTTGTCGTCGTCCTCGTCATCTCCATTGTCCTCCCATTCCCTACTCTCCATGCTGATGTTGTTGTTTTTGTGGGTGATCATGTTGTGTGCCTCGTTGTCGTTGCCTTCCCGATTGTTGTTGTTGTTGTTGTTGTTGTTGTTATTTCATTGGAGCTCTGCCTCCTGGTGGTATGCCAGGTCCCATAACCGACATCCCTTGTTGATTATGGTGCGAGGCTCTGGGACGAGGTCCGTCTGGCGACCTCACACTGGACGTAGAGGTCGGTGAGGGTCCTCCCTTTGTTTGAGCCTTCGTTCTCGAGGTATAGGTTCACGAGAACGAGGCTTATTTCCGCGGGTCTTCCCCACACCCGTAGCGTCCAGGTCGTGCCTTCCAGCAAGGTTCTCGCCTGGAGAACCTCCTCGTCGGTCCAATTTTCGCCCCTCGATGCCAGATCCACATGGGTTGCCGGTAAGGCCAGGTATGGGTAGCTGAGTGTGATCTCGGGGGCGGTGTGACACTCTTCCTGGCTTCCATTCACGCTGGTGCCTCTGTCCCCCAGCCACAGAATCAATTGTTCCTCTTTCTTTCCCTGTATGGAGGCCCGGTAAAATTTCTCTTGAAATTGGTAGAGGACCGCCGCCCCCGGGAATATTTCCTCCTCCAGCAGGGGATGAATTCCCGGCTTCTCGGGACTCATCGTTTCCCACATCCGGATGAGTGCTGTCCCACGCCCGTAGGGTTCATTTAGGTGTAGGTATACCTCGTTCGGGTCGGTGATTCCTGCTACCGTTACCCCGTGGTAATATTCCCGGAGTGTTGACACCTCGAAGTTTTTGTACTGTGACCGCAAAATCGAGGGAGCTGGGGAAAAAGGACCGAGAGAGTCACAAAACTCCCCTCCTCCCGTCCCGACAATTTATATAGGGCGCCAGCCGAAAATCGGCTTGTCGGGACAAGAAAAGGGAACGCAGTGTCCGGCCAAACTGCAGCCTCGTGGATAAGGTAGAGGGGATGGGTCAGGTGTCAATCCCGCGCGGCAATAAAAATTTAGCGTCAGTGAATTTATTCTATGACAATTTCCCCTCCTTCGCAAGGAACACGGGACAAAATAAGAAAACAGAAATAAATACAATATGCGCGAAATCTCGCGAGACAATTGCTCTGACGCGCAAACTCACACCAATTGCGACCGGGGCCTACACACACATACAATATACGTCGAGCTCGTTTTGGCCTCTCCTCTCTCTGCCCTTCCGGCCACACTAATATTACAAAACCGGGCCCCCGCTAATCGGTTACCCGGTCGAGCGTTAAATACAAGAAAGAATATCCCGGGAAAAATGCCTCGGTCGCTACTTACACGGACGCCGCCACTCGGCAACTTCCCCCCCCGCGACAAAGCCGGGAAAATCCTCACCCCTACTGGCCACTTTAGGCTGGTCGTCCCACGTCCTTCCGGCTCGGTACCCTGCGAGAAGCTGCCCGGCACGCGGGCCGGCGTGCGAGACGCGTACCCCTGTCCCTCCTTTGTTTCGGGAGTTCGCCTACGATTCTAGCGCGAATTTCGAATTTCGTAACTCCCGGAACGAAGGAATAAAATCAGCGCGCTAGCTCTCACGAAACTCGGGTCTTGGCAGGAACAATAACCGCAACCCTTTTGATCCTCCGTGTTACACGGGCGGAAAGAAACCTCGCAGGGGGGGGAGGACGAAAAGTCTGCGCGTGGATGCGGCCCCGATAAATTATTCTCTCCGGATAATGTGGGAGTCGCGAACGTTGGAGTTGTCGCATGGACCTTGGCCGCTCCGATCGTTCAGCCACTTAAGGGCCTCCTGCGTTGTCCCGATCTTCAGCCCAGGGCGAACATTCTACTTCGCCGTCCCCGCTGCCTCGGATGTTTCCTTGACGGCGCGTACTTCCTCCCGCGGGAGAAACCTCGACATCGGGTTTACATTACATAATAAAAATAAAGAGCAATACAGACGGAATTAGTAAATAATATACAGCTACTCGGGACCCTACGGAATCGTGTCGTGGCGGCAATGGTGGCCCCGAGCCGGAGGACGCCCTCGCCGGGCATATCAAGGGGCCCGGCGGGCCAGCGGAGTGTTACCCAAAAAAAACACGATACAGTACATTTTGCCTTGTCGTTGGTTAAATTTTAACTGATGATTTCGGGCGGTCCTTCGATTTTTCGGCGTTTTTCTTCCCTCTCTTCTACTCGTCGAGCGACGTGCCAGGGTGCCAACCTTTAATGTTTTCGTCGGTTACCTTGAATAATTCGTATTTGTCGCTATTATTTTCGTTGCTCGCGCCGATTTGTTGTGCCTCGTCCTTGTCTTTTATTCTTCCCTCGATGTCTCTGTTTCTTCTATCCCTTTCCGCTGATTGGTTTACTTCTTTCTGTTTTCGCTTTTCTGACCGTATTTTTCCTTCATCCTTCTTCTTCGTTATTCTCCATCGCCTTTTTTCTTTTTCGGCACTTCTGTTGATCTTCTTCATGTCGACTTTGGTTTTGGAGATTTTTCTGGTTCGCGGGCTTCCTTATATACCCCTTCCAGATTTCCAGCATCGATTGTTCTATCCTTGAGATGGTCACCCTCGTTGTCTTTCTCTTTCCCCGATTTTCCCAGATTCGCCGACAGATAGCGTTTTAACATGCTCGAGTGAAATTTTCCTCGCTCGCATTATGTTTTTGGGTATTCTAGTAGGAATGTGGATTGTCCTACACATTTTTTGATTCGGTAAAGTCCCTCAAACAGGGTCATGAATTTCGCGATTCTTTGTTTTCCGGGGTCTGTCACATTTAATGCGCGGACAAGTACTAGTTCACTCTTTTCAAAGGTTGTGATCGTGTGGGTGGCGTTGAATTTTTCCGCCCTTCATTATCCTTTTACTCGGATCCTTTCTCGGTCTAATTCTATTTTTTGTTCTTAGGTTAATGTGTCTATTTGATCCTGTTTTAAGGCCAAGATCCATTCGTACCATGGCCGTTTTGACTTTTGTTTGTTTATAGCCCAGTTGGCGTGAACTCCGTCGTTTCGTGCTGGGTCTCGTTGATACAGTCCTGTATCACGGGTATCCAGTGATACCATCCGGAATGTTTATCAACCAGAAATGTCCGGAAAAATCGACGTTATTCTCGATTGACTCTTTCCACAATGTTTCCTTGTGGGTGTCGAATGGAGGAGAACACTCCTTGTATGTTTTCTTCTTTCAGTCGCTCCAACCATACTTTCGAGGTAAATTGCGTTCCGTGATCGAATTGGATTCGCTTTGGTTTTCCATGTTTGGGGATATAATCCGTGAAGATTCGGTTGATGGTGGCCGCCATGTTTGCCTTTTTCAATGGGTATAGTTTCACGAATTTGGTGAAAGCGTCGATTGTCACCAGGATGTGTTGTACCCCCCCTACTGACTTCGGCAACGGCCCAAAAAAATCTATGGAGATTAAGTCGTTTGGACCGTCGGGTATTATGGTCTGCATCTTTGCGTAGTTCGTTTGTACCGCCACTTTCACCCTCTGGCATTTATCGCAAGCTGCTATTATTTGGCGCACCCTTTTTGCTAACCGTGGGCAAGTAAAGTCCTCAGTCATCATGTGAAAAGTCTTCCGAGCTCCTTGATGACCATACAGTTCATGGCATTCCGTGACGAAGAGGTTGATTATTTTTTCTGGGAATATAACCTTCCATCTTTCGGTCCTGTCATACTTCTGGAGACATTCCTCGTTGATGCGGTATTTCGGCTGCTCTGCTCCTTGCGTGTTGTTTTTCTCGCATGTTTCGCAAATCGATCGTAGGTTCTCCTGTTTGTTTTAAATTTGTCCAATTTCTTTAAATTTGTGTTTTATCTCCCCTGCTGGTTTCCGTGCGAGGATGGCAGTGAGTATGACTTTCCCGGGCGTATTGTTATCTGTGCTGATATCCGGTCTGCTTAGTGCGTTGGCTACTCCATTTCTCTCTCCTCGACAATGTTCCACCTCGATGTCATAATCCTGGATGAGTAGTGCCCATCTTAGCATCCGGTCTCCTACGAATCGACATGTCTTCATGAATGTCAAAGCTTTGTGGTCCGTAATGATTTTTATTTTGCCGCCGAGTATCTAGGTTCTAAATGTCTGCAGGGCCCATACTATCGCGAGCATCTCCTTTTCTACGGTCGTATATCCAATTTCAGCCCCCTTAAGCGTACGACTGGCAAACGAAACCACCCCCACTTCACGCTTGCTATTGGTCTGACTCAAGACCGCTCCGATGGGGTAATCGCTCGCGTCTGTGGTCAGGGTGTACCCTAGGGATGCATCGGCATGTTTCAGCATCATTGTTCCAATAAACAGTTGCCTAACTCTTCCGAAGGTTTTTTCTTCTTCTTCACCCCATTTCCATTCCTGTCCCTTTTTTAACATGCCCAGGAGCGGGACCGTTTCCTTTGCGTGTCTCTCAGTGAGCTTGCTGTAGAAGTTGATCAGTCCCAAAAATCCTCGGAGTTGCTTCACGTTCCGTGGTCGTCGGTATTCCTGAATTGCTTTGATCTTCTCGGGCTGCGGTTTTATTCCGGATGTTGTTAACACGTGTCCCAGGAACGCGACTTCTTGTTGGAAGAATTTTCATTTTTGGAAGTTCAACGTCATATTGTTCATACTGATTCTTTCGAACAATTTTTGCAGATGTTTTAAATGCTGTTCATCGTCCTTTGACAAGCACAGTAGGTCGTCGACAAAATTGATGACCGAACTTCCCAGATCTTGTAGGACGACATCCAGTCCTTTTATTAAGCTTGCAGTGCATGTCTTCAGTCCAAAGGGTGTCACTGTGAATTGGTAGCACTTTCCCTCATGCTGAAATGCCATGTACTGACGTGATTCCTCGGCTAATAGACATGACTTGAGCTCCTCCGCATCGTTGAAAGATTTCCTCGGTAGGTGGTGCCGTATCGTGGTCTTCGATGAGGTGTTCATTTGGTTGTAGGGCATCCAGACATAGGCGAATGGATCCGTCCTTTTTTATTACGGTCACCAATGGATTGATGAAGCGACTTGTTGCTCGTTCGATGATGCCGTGTTCCATCATCCGTTGAAGCTCCGTGTGTACCTTTTCCCGGTATTGAATTGGGACCGGATATGAGCGGTGCATGTACGGCTCAGGGTCCTTGAGTATCAGTCGATGTGTGTAGGCTTGCATCCTGCCTGGTCTTCGGCTGAAAATGTGTCGGTAATTTTGTATCAGGGTTTTGAACTCGTTCCGGATACTTTCTTTCAGGTTTGGACATTCCTGCAACTTCTGGTCTATTTCCTGCTCCGTGATTTCATCCTCGGTCTTCCCCTCCATTGCCGCAATTCGGATCGTTGGTTTCTCGAGGAGCTGTTTGCGTCGCCAGATGCATCTTCCCTCTTCTAGTTCAGCCACTATCTCGCTCCTTATCCTGATTACTCCCTGAGTGGCATCTACATCCACTTGTAGTTCAAATAATCCATCGATTCCTAGAATGTCGTTTCTGCTCATTTTTGGTATTATTCGCATCTGGAGGCTTCCTCGAGATTGGTACAGTTCGGCCTCTACCATAATTTGTTGTTTGATTCTGCCCGATTTGCCCCCAAATGCGCCGATGGCCTCTGTGCTCGTGACTGGTATGCTGGGGCTATCCTTGTAGCTCTCCTGGTGACGCCGGAAGAAGTCCTCCGATATGCACGATACCTCACTACCGCTGTCAACCAGGATTTCGACGGTAATCCCCTCTATGCTGATGGGTAATGTCGGACGTCGTGGATGTATTTTTTTTCCGACGCGCCCCTGCCCCGGGTTCTCGTTAAGGAAGTCTCTTGGATGCTCGTAACCGTCTGTCTCGAGTACTCTGGGCTTATTCTCCTGCTTTTTATTCTCTGACTCCTTCCTGGTGCTGCTATTGGCGGTTACTTCTTCCAGCAGGTACTGGCCTGGCTATTCCTGTGTTTTCCTTGCTTCTACTGTTTACTCCCCATTTTCTTTCCAATCGTTCGTTTTCTTTTGAACTTTCATCCCTAACTGACTTCGTTTTATCCTGTCCAGTTCCTCCCTCGTGTCTAGTTTCCGCCGTTTTTGGTCCTTTTTCTTCGTGCTTATCTTCATCCTCCGCCGTGCGTCCTCCATAGCCTGTTGGGTCTCCTCGTCGTCCGTTGCGCCTCGTGATGCTTCATCCACCGTGCTGATGGCCATCGATTCGGGCGCAACGTTTAGCAGTTTCCCTGGTTCTGCTTTTGATCTGCGGGGTGCCCAGTTTACGTTTGCGGTGTCTGTTGATCTGGTTGTTCGCTGGGGGGCGGATTTGCGTTCGCCGGTCTGCTGTACTGCCTTGGATTCCATGGTGCTGCGGTAGGATTCAGAGGGGGTCTTAGATTCCCATACCCTTGCTGCCTCCACGGCTCTGATGCCGCGTTGGGGGTTCCATACACCCCAATCCAGTTTTGTTGCCCTTGGAATGGTGGCGGTGGTCCCAGACACCTCAGGTATTCTGGTCTCCATGGCTGGCTTGGCCCCATTGGGTGTGGTCCCCCATACATCGCAAACCGTTGGGTCTTCCACGGATGGTTTTGCTGCCCTGTTGAGACGGTCGGTTCCTGCTGCCGTGGGAGGGATCTTCTGGCATTCAGTGGTACTGCCCCACCCATGCTTTCCAATAATTCGAGAAACGCATCGATGTTTTTGATCCCGTTGACCCGTACTGCCATCCTGACAGCCTCATCGAAATGGATTGCTAATTTCCTAATGATTTGTTCCTCCGCTGGGCCTTAGCTTAAGTCTTTTGCGTTTCCGAAGATTTGGGTCGCATATTCGGTCCGGGTCATTCGATGCCCGTCCCACTCATATGCTCCAAATTCGAGATTTCTCCGTATTTTATCTTGGATCTCTTGGCTCCAATAACGTGCCCGGAATTTTTCGTCGAAATCTTCAATTGACTGGACCCTTTCTTCGACTATTCTCCACCAATCCATACCTGTATCCCGAAGTGACTGGCTAATGAGATAGTGGAGATCGGTAATCCCGGTAATTCGCCGGAATTCGCGGAAGTCCTTCAGAAACCGCATTGGTCGTTCTCTTCCGTCGCCGTTGTATGTTGGCTCCTTGTTCTCCCTCCGAATCTGGTCGTCACGTTGCTCTATTAGCTTCTGGGCAATCACGATTTTCCGTTCCGTGCGTTCTTCAATTTTGTTGATTTCATGGGTAACTTTTTTGTTTACCTCCTCCTGCAACTGCAACGACCTTACGATACATTGGTCATCTTGTTTTTTCATTTCCACTTTCGTAGTGATGCGTTCCCTTCGCTGTTCATTTCGTATGCTGTTCATTGCTCTTATGAGGGCCTTAATGGTTTCGCTCTCCTCGGTGCCTGTCCCCTCAATTTCGACAGAGTTTTGACTAACGTTGAATGTTGCCTCATTCGCTATTCCCTCTGGCCTGGGTCCAATTGCCGACAATCGGCCAATATCTTGGCGATCTCATTGACGGTCCTCGTCTAGTAAACCATCCGTTGTCGCTGGTTCCCAATTGAGAGAAGGTTCATTGTTGGCCTGTGCCATCTTTATGACTAATTCCTCCTACGAGTTTTTCTTTCTTATGATTGAGTCCCTGTTCGGGCGTCAAATGTAACGGGTTGGAATTCGTTACAATTAATTTTATTTGTTCGGGACTCGATCAGGAAAGAAATGAGTTAAAACTCTTGTTTTGGAGGTATTTGTTGATAAAAATGGTTTTTATTCAATGCTTGTGGCTCGATATAATATAGAAAAGAATCGCTGTGTACAGGTGTGATCTGTTATTTGTGTCGCCAGTGTGTATTTTGTGTGTTTTAAAAAGATTGTGTCTCTGTCGGTACAATCGCGGGCTGATGCAGCTGGTAAATCTCCCTGAATGGGTCGAAACACGCCTTCCGTCGTATCGCTCAGGGCGCGGTGTATTGTGGCGCGCTCTACCTTGTGGCGCTCGGAGTTCGCTCCTGACTTCACGCTGGTTCGAGCGTCGCGCTCTCGTGTTCGTGGCGCGCTTCCCTCTCTCTGCTAGAGAGATTGATCGTGGCGCGCTCGATCGCGGTACGCGCTGGAGATCGCGGTGCGCCTCACTCTCCTCTTTTGCTACCGTTGCCTGTGGCGCGCGGTGCCGAGCGCGCTCTCGTGTACCGAGCCGTCCCTGACTTCCCCCTCCCTAGCGACTCTGTGGTTATGCTTCCGACGGTTACGCGCTTCCTTCTACTATCTCCGTGAGCGTAATCGAATATCGCGCGTTGGTAATCGATTACTCTATCTTCGGCTCCCGCCGACGAAGGTCGCCACGGACCCGCTACGATTGCTTACCGCGTGTTATGAGTGTGTTGTATCTGTGTGGTGTTTTGAATTTGGGATTCCTCTCTGCCCTTCAGGTTCTCTTGATAGTTTCGAGGATCCTCACGGATATTTTTCGTGTGTATGTGTGTACGTGCGTCGCCTGATATTCCGAATACCTCCTCGCACTTTATTTTCTCCCAATACAAATTTTCTATTAACCCTACCTTAATTGATTCCTCCTCCTTTTATACTTAACTATTTTGTGATCTCTTTTTTTCTTTATTATCCCTGGTCTCTTATATCTGACTAAAAAAATATACCCCGAATTATCTTGTCTTTGTTTCTTAAGGTTCCCCTCTCTCAACCTTTTCCATCCACTACGGATGTACTCTTGCTGAGCGGTACTGATTAATCCACGCAAAAAATCCAATTCCTAGGTGGCGACTCCTCGCTTCTCTTGTTTTTCAATGTTCCCCTCTCTTACTTTTTCCCGCCCCAAAAAAGGAAGTATTAGGCTAAGCGCTACTAATCGATCCACAAGGGATTTGAGAAGTGCCTTTCCTTTAAATTTACTCCTCTTTTATACCCATATTTTATTGTTTATTGTTCCCCTTCCCGTACCAATTACCCATAATCCTCGTTTTATCCTCGTTTTATACTTTAAATAAATTTTGTTTTCTATTCTTCCTCTGTTTTCGTTTCCTTCAACGTATTTTTCCCCTTCCCTTTCTCATATGCTATCGTTCCTCTTATTGTTAACTTTTCTATTGTTTTTTGTTTGTTTTCTGTTTTCCTTCTTTCCCTCGTCTTTTCGCTCGTTGTTCTTTGACCTTGTATTTCCTCGGGTGTTTTTCTCGTAGATCCTTCGTTTTTGGATTCCCCCCTCCTTTCGCCCTATCGCATGATCGTTGGCTCTTAGTTTGTGGTGGGGTTTATCGCGCATGAGACGGACCTGTACGTCTCAATATATATACATAAGTTTTTTTTTCTCTTGATTATTTGCTCTCTTTCACTTCTCCTTTTTTTTGATGACGGGTCTTCGTGCGGTCGAGCCGCGGGCCCCTCCTTTCTCCGCGCCCACCCGCTAGCCTTCGAGGTCGCTAGTCGGTGATGTAGTTTTTTAGGCGATTCACGTGTAGGCGTGTGTCCTTGCGTCCGCGGCCGATACGGTAGGTTTCACCTGCCTCTCGGCTTCGGACCGTGTAAGGCCCTAGCCACTTCGGACTGAGCTTGGCCGATCTGTCTGTCCTCACGGTCTCGTCGTAGAGGAGGACCTGATCACCGGGACGGTACTCTATTTTACCGACCGTGTGATCATATTGATGCTTTGACTGATCCTTTCCTTTTTTTTAGCTTTTCTTGCGCTTGTTGCAATCGTCGTATGAATACGTTGCTTGAGGAATTTCTCGCAGCGCAGTCGGTAATTTAGCCTCCTTACCGAACACCAATTCATACGGCGTAATACCTGTGGCCGTGTGTGGCGTGGTATTATATGGAAACATGGCGTATGGTATCCATTCGTCCCAGGCCCTTTGATCCTCACGTACGAAATTTTTCAGATATTCCGCAAGGGTCCTATGGGATCTCTCCAGAGCTCCATTCGATTGCGGATGGTATGCCGTAGGTTGCAACTTTTTTATTTGTAGGAGATAACACATTTCTTGAAATTTTTTGCTCAGAAAATGTGTGCCTTGATCCGAGAGGATTTCGGACGGGGCACCAAATTTACAAATAATTTCCGGTACAAGGGCCTGTGCTACTGTATTGGCTTCTTGTTCTCTAACGGAATTTCTGCGCTATATTTTGTCAATAAATCGTGGACAGTCAGAATATATTTGTTGCCTTTTTCGGCCACAGTCAAGGGACCTACTTTATCAATAGCACATTTTTCGAACGCTCGGCCAGGTGTGTCTGTGATGACCATCGGTACTTTCGTATTTTTTCCCAATTTATTTCGCTGACGTTTGTCGGATTCTTTTATGTGTGCGGTGACGTCTCGCTTCATTCCCGGCCACGCATACTGTTGACATATTCGCTGCACCGTCCGTGTGATGCCTTGGTGCCCACCTAGAGGGGCATCGTGATATTCTTGCATTATTTTCTCTCTGTCTTCCTTGCTTGGAGTGAATACGCCAATGCTACAGTTTTCTTTGTCCCTCGCCCTCGTGCTCACACATCGCGACTCTTCTAACTCACGGGGAGATTCCCTCTGTGCCGCGCTTTCCCAGGCGACGTCCTCTCCAGGTGCTGCCTCGTAACACGGTGAGCCGTATTCTCGACCTCTCCGCTTTGTGCGGATATTCGTACCGCTGTCCTTCTTTTCGCGCTCTCTTTCTCGGGCGCTCTCGCTCGTATTGTCATTGTCCGCGTCCATGTTGTCGGACTCGGTTACTTCCCTCTCGCTTTCATAACGGCTGGCGGCCATACTGTCTTCCTTTGTTTTCTCTCTCGCGCTGCCGCGCCGAGTCTTCTTTCTTTCTCTATTTAATTCTTTCTCTGTCGCTCTACCGCGTTTCCTTCTATTTTTTCCTTTATTATCTTTCTCCGTTCTACTACCGCGCTTTTGTGTAATTTTTTCTCCCTCTTGTGCCTGAGCTCGTGTCAAGGCACACATGCGACTTAACGGACAACACCACTGTGACCCCCTGTTTTCTTGCCATTTTTCAAGAATTTTTTTTTGTGGGAAAAAAAAGGGATATTTGAAAAAAAATTTTTTGTTTTGTTCGTTGCTTATTGACGATACATAAAAAAAAATTTTCAAATTTTTCACGCCCCATGGTGACGCTGGGTAAGCTCCCGTGTCAGGTACTGCTGCCTCTGCAGTGGTTCGCGGCATACAGCAGAACTCTCTTCAAAGTCGATCTGAAAATAAAATACCGAGTGTTTTCGTTAATAATATGATATTTTGACGAGACGTACATAGGGATTTGAAAAAATATTGATTTTTAAAAAATAGGCACGATTTTGAAACTAAAGGATGATTTTCGAGCAAAATTTCTCGTCGAAAATAGGCTATAACTTTTTTTATTATTGACATATCGAAAAAATCCTATGTACTTCTTTTGATAATCTAGTTTTATTAATGCAGTCCAAATTTGAAGTCGATCGGATAAAAATTGCTCGAGTTCTGCTGCATGCCGCACTCAAAAAAGTGGTTTTAAGAAACACGCGTTCGAAGTTTTAGGTTTGTTAATATATGCGATAAATTGAAAAAAAAAAACAATTTTAACCTTTAATCACCGATGCCGGCACCGTATAGCTGGCCTTCAAGAAGCAAATCATTGTCCCTAGCATCTTTTCTCGAACTTGTAGAGGCTCTTCTTGCCTCTTTTGCAGCGTCTGTGAGCGAGCGCTCCGCCAGCTCGATCCGCGCTGCGTCGGTTTCAACGCAAAAATTGAAACAATTTGGGCCGATAGTTATCCCCAACGTCTCCAAAACTTTCATGAGGCTTCTCAGGCCAGCATTGAATAATAATATCGTGATATCAGCTGCAATATCGACGACTTTTTTGCTCCCAGACTGACACTTGGGGGCTATTGCCCAAACTGATTTGTTGTTGCTTTCGTTGTTGTTTTGCGTGAAGCCGCCCAAACAACGCTGCAGCAAATTGTCTCTGCTCAAATTTTCGAAGACTGGCGTAATTGCCTCCAATACTTCCTCAGGAAGAGGTGGCTTATGGCGATATTCAGAAATATTACCGCTTGCGACCGCTCGCTGCCACGAACACCACGACTCGGCTCCCTCTGGGCAATTGTCATGTTGTGGCTCACTATCTATGGATATTTTATGTTTGATAGTTGCCCAAATTGCCTTCCTCGTTTTTTCAACATCATCGCTGTTCCTCGGAATAGCCAAGCCGTAATATGTGCTCAACCCGTCAATCAATTTTCCGGTGAGCTTTCCTCTGCCAGACAATCCTTTTTGTTTTTTCACGATTTTGTGGAGGCGCGTCCCCATACGTTTTTGGACATGATCGATGCATTCTTTTTTTTTATCTCGAAACCGTCGTATGGATCGCTATTCGATATACCTGCCGACCCTGTGGCGTGCAGCTGCGCGGGACCCCGAGCGTCACGGAGCGCTGCACGGCTCCACAAAATATTCAATATCTCCGAAAATAATTATTTTTTCGACCTGGGTCCAACGGCATCTTAATGTTAAATGTATTTTAGATTTTTCTAGATGGTTTTCAAAAAATCGATTTTTTGAAGCCGTCACAGTGGTGTTGTCTGTTAACGCATCTGCGTTGGTGTTTGATTTTCCCGTTTTATATTGAATTGTATAGTTGTATTCTTCCAATTTTATTCGCCATCTCATTAGTCTTGATCCTGGATCCTTCATACTGAATAGCTATGTCAACGGTTTGTAATCCGTAATTATGGTGAATTTTGTGCCATAAATATACGGTCGAAATTAATGTACTGCCCATACGATTGCAAGCAGTTCTTTTTCCGTAGTCAAATAATTGGTTTCGGCTCTGTTGAGAGTTCGACTTGCGTAACATATGGGTAAATCCTCTCAAATTTTCCCTTGATACAGGAATGCACCATCGGTGCATTCCTGTATCTAAGGCATGCATTATCGGTGCATTATCTAAGGCGGTGCATTATCTAAGGCATCCGTTGTCACGATAAACGATTTCGTGAAATCAGGATTCTGGAGTATGGGTGCCGTGATCAGGGCTTCCCTTAAATGGTCAAATGAGCTTTGGCATGATTCGGACCATTCGAATTTGACACCCATTATTTGATCAACTTCGTCATTGGTTTTGCGATCTTGGAAAAATATTTAATAAATCGGCAGTAGTATCCGGCTAGTCCCAGGAATGATTGTATTCTTTTTACATTTCTTGGTATTGGGCAATCTTTTACCGCTATTAGCTTTTCGGCGTCAGGCTTCACACCGAATTCTGTTATAATATGACCGAGATACTGCGTTTCCTTTCGCATACATTCGCATTTCCTGGGTTGTATTTTTAAATTAGCCTCTCTTAGCCGCGTCAGCAATTCACGTAGTCGCTTGTCGTGCTCGACGAGTGAGGCTCCGTGTATGACATTATCGTCCAAATATACGTAGCATTTTAGGCCTTGCAAACCGGCCTATACTGCGTCCATTAATCTTTGGAGCGTAGGAGGTGCGTTTTTTAAATCAACTAGCATTCGATCATACTCGTAATGCCCTAACGGCGTTGAAAAAGCCGTTTTCGGCTTGTCTTCCTCCGCGATCGGGATTTGATGAAATCCTGAGGCGAGGTCGAGGGTCGTACAGTACTTTACCTTTCCCAACTGATCCAGTATCTCTGCTATATTGGGCAGTGGGTAAGAGTCGCCTTCTGTAGCCTCGTTCAACTTCCGAAAGTCAACGACCACCCTTTTTTGGACTATTTCGTCCGCATCTGGTTTTTTCGGCAGTACGAGCTATGGAGCGTTCCATGGGCTCGTGCTTGGGCGGATTATATCCTCATCTATCATTTTTCGTGCCTGTCGTCGAATTTCCTTTTTCTGCTACTCCGGCAGTCGATAAGGTCGCACCTTTATCGGCATTGTCCCGTCCTTGAGCGGTATCCGATGCTCGACTGCTTTTGTACAACCTATTAGTTCTCCTTCGAAATCAAACACGTTGGGGAATTCCTCGCAAATTTGTCGCAAAATCGTTTCTTCTTCTGCGTTCAAATGGGAATTCCCGTTGATCTCGCGTCATAATTTTTCCATTCTTTTATTTCGTAATTCTGCGGTTTTTTCCGTGTCTTCGTGTGTATCCTCTTCCTTCTTCTTTTTATCGCAGTTTTCTTTTCCCAGGCTAACTTTGTCGATTTCTATAGTTACCAGGTCGACCGTAGGTCTTTTAATGATTTGCTCTTTCTCGAGCACGTTCATTATTATTGCAGGGCAAGTGTTTGCCTCTGCCTGCATGATGGCCTTTCCTTCTCCTTTTTGAATTTTTTGTTCCCTTGTAAACCCTTGGCCTTTTTCCATCGTCCTCACCTGCACTACACATTCTGTACGGGCGGGTATTTTCACGTACTTTGTGCCGTGTACAAACGGTATTTTGTGCCCTTTAATTTCCATCATTTTTCCTCTTAGTATGTTTATTCCATTTGCGACTATACAGACCATTCCAAGCAGTCCATCTACTATTAACGGTACTTCCTTGTCGACCACGTGGAACTTATGTGTTATGACAGCGGCGGGGGTGTCCAGTTTCAGCTCAGCTGTGCAGAGCGTACGGAACGCTTTGCCCCCGGGGCCGTGAAGTTCTATTACCTCGTCCGCGATGGGTGTTTCTGGATCCAACTCATTCGCCTTTACAATGCTGCACTGGGCCCCTGTGTCCCAACGGAGTGTCAGCATTTTGTCGCGAGCCTGCTTTGACGCTATATGTAGGTCACTGGCGTGTACTCGCGGCAGCTCAGCGCTGACATGGTAAATTCTTCTCGGTGCCTTGTCATTGTGTACATATGGCTTTCGACGTAAAATGTCCATAATTTTTCTATGCAGTAATTTGTGCTCGTTCGCTTGAACGCTTTTTGTTTCTTTCTCTATTGAAAGAACGCCGACTGCTAACGAACTGACGATTCTTTTGGGCGTATTTTCTTGGGTTTTTTTATTTGGCCTATATTCAATTTGTTTTCTTGGGAACTTATTGTTTGGCACGTAATTGTAATGCTTCTGTGGATTACTCGGGCCTTGCTACTCTGGCCTTCTTCTACAGTCGTTATATCTGTGACCTGGATTTTTGCAATAATTGCAAATTATTTCTGCTTGATTTATTGTTTTCGTTGGCACTGGCAAGCTATAACGCGCTTGTTTATGCACCTGATGCGACGTGGGCCTTTGAAATGGGAACGATTTCCGCTCCTCGTGGGCGTGTGATGGTGCGGACTGTCCGCTACTGTGTGAGACGCTCTTCGCGATTGTTTTGGTCCCTTCGACCGATTTTTCCTCTTCGATTGCTCCGCGGATTGCTTCCCCTAACTCGTGGTACTCTCATGACCTTACTATTAGCTGTAGGTCCTTGCGAAGTCCATGTTCGGAATTATTTAGGGCAAAATGCCTGATTAACTGTTCGATTGCTCTTCGACCAGATTCGGAATTGACCATGGGCGTGCAACCCGTGATTAAATCCATCATTATAGATGCGACGCGGTTTGCGTAAGCTTGTACAGTCTCGTCATGTCTTTGTCTACAGGAATTAAATTCGATTTGTAGCGCGGGGACTGTTCGCTTCGCCTCGTACAGTGATTTTAATAACGTCAGCAAATCGTCGAACGTATATACGTCTCTGTAACGCAGATCTGCCGCGGCCTTGCCTTGCAATTTGAGATGCAATATAGCTTGTAATAAATCCGCGACATTTTCTGCACGGACTCGAGTCAACGCGTATTTTATTGCTCGTATAAAATCTGTAATATCTTCTGGTTTGGAGGCGTCGAATACGGGAATGCTCATTCGAGCCTCTTTCATTGACATATACTCGTCGTGTCCGGCCATTGTTACTGTCCGTTGATTTAATAACGTAAAATCTTGGCGATTTAATTCGCGATTTCTTTCGATTTCAACGGGATTAAATGTTTCGTCAGCACTGGACGACGCATCTGACGAATTGTGTTCCGAAGGCTGATTATGTTGTCGCTTCGGATTTAAATATTTCGCGTACGTTACGGGAGTCAAATCTAATTTTTCTGTGCTTGGATATTCCCTACGACGCTTTCGGCCTAAATCACTTTCACCGTCGTAAATGACGACAGTGTTAAAAAACGAATCTAACGATCGCGATAGTTCGTCTCTCCCGGGCAGTCTATACCGGTCTGCTGTTTCTTCGTCCGACATAGCCGAATTCTCTGGCTTTGGAGGAGTTTTATTTTTGAAATGTTCCGTCACTTACAGATAGATGATCGCAAGATGCATGCTGTTTGATGAACTACTGATCGTCCTGTTCTTCGTTCCTTTGTTTCGCACTCTGCTTCTGGGTACGATTTCTCCGATTGTTGAGTCCTTCTTCCGTTGATCCTCGGGATCCGGGTCTTCTGGGATTGGCTCTGCTTGGCTGTAGCCTTTCCTCTGTATTCCTCTTCCGACTCGGTCGGGCTGGCTCACTCTAGCACGCGGGTTGACTCGGTCACTCACTTATGGTGCTTGAGTGGTAGTTGTGCGTGTCCGCACACAACGAACGAACTTTTGGGTAGATCCCACCGCTGCCACCAATGTTGTATCCCCGGCGCGAGAACCCGGGATAGGTATTTTTGGGATCGTTGCGAAATTGAGCGTTGGAACTCAAGTTCGTTGAATAGGAATATAAGTTTATTACTGGGCTGGTCTTATAATTGAATTTACAGTGTGTCAGTCGTACCTTAGGACCGAACCGTTCAAAAACCAACCAAGTACTGCCTACTCCCTGGTAACTTCTCTTAATTATCGACTCTGATTGTCGCAATTTGCCCTAGATCAAACATCATCCATCCGATGCTTCGTCAGGACCTGTCGCAAAGTGTCTTTTTGACGCTTGCATTTTGGCGAAAGTGTGACTCTTTCGCAAGGAGGATAGTAAACGGCTTGGAATGCCCTTTTCGCAAATACTTTCTCGATCGATCGGTCGTTTCGTTGCATTGCGTAAATTAGCGGAAACATCCGGATGATGCTGCTTCTTACATTATTTACAATGATTCGTGCTAGGACAATTATTCGGAAAATGACCAACCTCCAAGCAGTTAAAGCAGAGTCGTTGGCTTTTCGCGAACGCGAATCTAGCGTCTAGTGTTTTCTTGGACCACGCGGGGCAGAATACAAAATTGTGTGTTCCCGAGCAGTTGGGACATTGCTTGGCAGTCGCATTGTGTATATTAGCTTTACCCTTATTTTTATTGGATGCGTTTACGTTTGAATTATCGGGTTTCTCAATCTGAACGGGAGTATAAATACCGCGGATTCTTTCGGTTAAGAAATCCTTCAGTTTTTTTAATGACGGAAATTCATTTGATGCACCGGGACTCAGATCCCATTCGGTACGTGTGCGCGAAGTGAATTTTTGTGAAATCATGTAGACTAATAGATCGTCCCAATGTTCTACAGGACGTTGCAAGTTTTTTAAAGCGGTCAATGACGAATTAACCGTGTCGCGCAGCAACTACAGCTTGCTTTCTTGTTCGGTCCTCATACTCGGTAAATTTGCAAACGCGTGAATGCACGCAAGAACTAACGCGCGAGGATTACCGTATTCGTCTTCGAGTAGCTGCCAAGCGCTTTCGGAATTTACGTCTGAGACCGATACGTGTTCGATCATGACAGCAGCTTTTTCCGTGACAAAAGATTTTAAGTAATATAACTTCTGACCTGACGTTAGAGATGCATTTTTGCACCGACTAGCGCTTGGAAAGAATCACGAAAGCTTTCCCACTTGTAGGTTCACCGTTGAACTTGGGAATGGTGATGCGTGGGAGAGCGAACATAGATGGCCCCTGCGTCTCGCCGAACATCGCGGAGTCCACCAATTTTATCACCCGGACTGGATGTGCCGCTTCCTCTTGTTGATCCAGAAGTGCCGTGAGGTTGTCCAAAACGTCCTCGTAGTCGCTTTCAGCCTGGATGAACTCAGCGTTGATAAAGTATGTGTGTTGGTTTTTTTGCGTCATCAGCCTTATGTCGAAGGTGAACGTCCAGGGCTCTACATGAAGACCATAAATCCTGTAGAGTTTGGATGCGTATTCGCGTTTTGCTGCTCGTGAGTCGATCTTTATCGAATTTCCGATAATTCGGTAAAATTCTTCGAAGTTGTTCGAAGGTCGCTTGTTGCTCTATGATAAGGTTTGGCATTGGCAAGAGAGGAAGGCATTGTCACAATGCCTTCCTCTATTCGAAGGAAGGCATGGTGACAATTCTCGACGTTTTCAAATTTTTATTCTCCGAGCTGTATAGTCGTTTCTCACAGGGTGGGAGTTACACTGCTTACACTGTTCGAAGCGCGAAGCGAAAACAAAGTTGTCCTTGAAGGTGAACTGTACTATCCGTTCCGAATTACACTGTCCAAATTTTCGCACGATTCCACCGGTTTATCCTTATATGCGACTCGAAGGACTTTAAATGTTTCGTATACGCCCTCCGATAAGCGCGTTCTTTACATTTAATATAATTTTTAAATTGCCAGTTCTGTGAAATAGCGCGAAGTAGGTGTGCGGTAAGCACCGGATTCACAACAAATTTTCTTCTAGACTTTTACTTTGTTTCTCGATTTTTAATCGTTAAGCCCGAGCGGTTATTCGATTACAATAGAGTTCCTTCTCGTACTTATTTCAAGAGAAGACTGACTGTTCTATACGACAATTACACGGATTTGCGGAGATTTTCGGAACGAAGGGGGGGCTGGGGAGTGTCTCCTGCGTTTGTATGATATTTCCAGGAATTTGACATGGTATCCGTGTCGAGCGTTCTATATTTAATTTAATAATGAGTATTGGTAAATTCTGAACAATATATTTTGAAAATCGTTTTGAGGGAGAGATTACCGACCCAACCATTCAGTATGTTAAAATGCAGTTTTGTTTCAGGACACTGGAATTACAATTGATTTCTGTGCGTTTTTGGATCAAGAAGACGTTTATTTGCCGGAAATAAATATATATTTGTAATTCAACTGAATCTTGCAGTCAATTGAATTTTTCATATCGTTCGCCACCCGCAACTGCAGGATTTGGTTGATCCAAACCATTTTTTTGTACGGTACCAAACGTTTTTCTGAGTGTAGTAAATAAAATGACTAGGTTTATAGTAAGTGTTCGAAATGACGACCATCAATATCAATGCGTTCGTTATTATGTACGTTTACACATTTCTTAGACAGGAACAGAAAGTACAGAAAGGCGATAATACTTACGGTTTACTTCACTGAAAATAAACACTGTTTCAAGGACACTTTAATACGTTTGCAGGATAAAATAAACATGATAAGATTATAGTATCGATAAATCGGTCAATCGAGTACAATGTATCCGTTTGAAGAGCAAGTCGATATGTTTCCTATTTATGGCGAATGACAACAAAATTCTGTAAGGGCAAAAACCTTGTATGGTGAACCATGTCCACATCGGTCTCGGCCTTCGCGTCAAACTTTTTAAAATGTGTGTAATAAACATAGACAAACCGGCAGTTTAAGTGATCTTAGCAGTGTACGCCAGAAACGCGTAACGAATGAAGAAATGGAAACCGGTGTGCTTGCAAGTGTGTCCCGAGATCCTCACATTAGTCCGCGACAAATTGAAAATTAATCTTGCATTAGCAGGACCAGCATACTTGGCATTTTGCACCTTCACAAATTTCATCTGTACCATGTTAGTCTTCAACAAGAATTGCATGGGAACGACTTCATGAATCACGTACAGTTTTGTCGAATGGTTCATCACGTCAGATCGTAAACAATGAGTTATTTCTTAATATCGTTTTATTTACTGATGAGGCAACATTCACAAATCATGGGAACGTTAATTTGCATAACATGCATTTATGGGCAACGGAAAATCCACAATGGCTGAGGTAGGTTGAACACCAGAGACAATGGTCTGTGAATGTATGGTGCGGAATCATAGGTGCTAAAATTATTGGTCCTTTTATTATCAATGGAAATTTGAATGGCAACATCGACAGTAATTTTATCAAAGATACATTGGGTCTTTTGCTCGTAGAGTTATCTTTACTTACACGACAAACCATGTGGTATCAACATAACGGATGTCCAGCACATTATTCAATAATTGCACGAAGGCAACGCGACGAAAAATTTCGAAATCGTTGGATTGGACGCGGCGGTCCAATATCGTGGCCAGCTCGTTCCCCAGACCTAACACCTTTAGACCGCTTTTTATGGGGAACAATGATAAAAACTCTACAAAGAAGTACCAACTGCACTTGACGACATGCAACAAAGAATGATTACAGCCTGTGCATCAATAAGTTCTGACGCTGTAAAACTTGCAAGCCAATCAGTCGAAAAAAGAATCCAATCTTGCGTTGATACTGATGGTCGTCATTTCGAACACTTACTAAAAACGTAATAATTTTATTTACATCCAAAACTTTAAGTATTATCGCCTTTCGATACTTTCTGTGACCTTCAATGACCTTATGTTATAGGTCGTTGAACTCGTTTTAAGCTCCTCTTTAATGATACAGAAAAAAACATACCGATCCATTTGAAATATGGAGTTGACCTTCAAATGTCCGAAGTACCTCCAACTGCAAAAAAACTATTACCGCGATCGGATGGCCCCTTTCGTACTATGCAATTTCATTTCAGCAAATACTTCTGTGAATCTTATAGTTTCGACGATATCCAAGGTGCTAATAGTTATTGATCCACCCTGTATTGTTGTTATGGTATGAAGAGTGAAAAATGTATGTGACCCCCTTAAATCCCCACAAGACCTCGAGAAGTAAGCTGAGTATCGATGTCGTGTAAGACAGATGGAAGAGGATCGAATATCACTATTTTCGACCTTTTTCTCCGTTCATTATACAACTTATACATATTTTTTATTGGGCATTGCTACACTTTACAAAAACTTTAATACGGATACACATGTAAACCTGCATTGCCTGCAAATGTCATTGAGACAATAAAACCGATATACGTTGACAATAGTGAAGTCGAGCTTCTTCAACTTTATTATTATTATTATACATGTTATAAATACATGTGGTCACTTGATGAATCAATAATACTTGAATAATAATGATAATTGCTTAACGGGAAGGCTTTAGAACAAAAAAGTGCATTTTCTCGGAAAAAAATGGCAAACATTGACCTAGCCGACAACATGTTTATTTTAATCATTTTTAGTCGGTTTTAGATTCATCAATTGGGCACAACAATAATTAAAACGTGTGCCAAATTCGAGCTTGATTCGTTAAATAGTTTTTGAATATTTGTGTGTACCGATTTTCCACCCATTGAAAAAAAAGTTCCGAGGTAATTGCGTCTAAAGTTTTGGCAAGGGTAAAACGTATGATTCTGTCACTTACCTAGTAGTCCGCTATTCCAGCACCGTATAATAGTCCTTCAGATTTCTCGTCATACTTATTCTGCCCATCCAACTCCTGGCTGCGTGATTGATTAGTATATTTTACCTCTCTTGTTTTTTCACATCTCCATATGGTGTCTACACCTGAGCGCAGGGCTCAGAGCGCAGGTGAGTCACGCTCAACGGCTCTCGGGAAGTCAGTTTTAAGAATTGACCAAAGTCTCTAACTCCATGGTATACTACAGATTTCCAACTATAAATTTAGGCAATAAAAAAATGCATTTTTTTAAGCCTCTACAGGGAGTGCCCGTCCTAAACGTTTTGCGACCGAGTCTATTACGGATTACGGCAAAAGATTTCAAGTCACCGACAAAAAGTGAACGTTCACTCAGGCAATAAAATGGAGGAAAAAAGATCACCTGAACCCGAAAAGTTGGTGATAAAAAGCGGAGCAATTGTCGTGAAGCAAATTTACATTACAGTTGAAATGTAATGTAAATATTGAAACTATGTAATGTATACCTAATGTAAATGGAATGTAAATGTTGAAACTATGTAATGTAAATGTAATGTAAATGATGAAACTATTGTTAGCGACCGAAAATACGCGCGCGCGCGCGTGTGTGTGTGTGTGTGTATGGGTGTGTGTGTGTGTGTGTGTGGGTCGCGATTAGAGACAGGATTTTTCGAGCGCGGAGGATGGAGCGAGCGAGAGCGGAACACAAGTGCGTACAGCGAACTCGGTGTGTGCGCACGAACGCGAGTGGAAAAACGACGGCGAGCGAAATACAAACGGAAACGAGTGCGAACGAGCGCGAAAACGCGTTCCTGTAGTACTAAATCACCTCCTGTAGTACTAAATCACCTCGCGTCATAAGTTAATATACATTAACTTATGACTACTTTCAGATCAATCTCTTACACTAAATTTACACTTACACTAAATAAATCTCTTAACATTAAATAAGTTAATATACATTAAATTATGACTTCTTTCAGATCAATCTCTTACACTAACTTTACACTAATAAAACCCCAAACTTTTTTATAATTATTTATCTATTACAGATAAGAAAAATCGCCGATAAACGATAATATTTCCATCGATTGAGTATCTTCCCACCAAACATTATTTACTTCCACAAATAATGTTTTTTTCGAAATAACCTTCCAAATATGTGCAAAAATTCTGCAATATCAACAACATCGCGGTTAGTTATTTCTCATATTTCCTCTCTTTATAACTCCATAATAAAATAACCCTCTTTCTCACACATCATACATTTCAAACATCGATACATAAAAACAAGCAATACAATATAAGAAATTGAAGAGTATGTGGCTTCCGGATGGAGGCCGTGTTGAGAATCAGCGTTGTGCTGACGTTTTGCAAACGTAACAGTCTGCATCATCAGGGCTGAGAGCTCCGATACTGAAGCTCCCGTGTCTCAGGCATTCCTTGTATAGTTGCAGTCATCGTTCCAGATCACTGCACCAGCCAATCAGATGTTTTAAGGGGGGATTGTCTTTATTTTCGCAAAATTTACCGCTTTTTGTGATTTTTTTTGTGAAGAAAGTATACAACGGAAAACTTGTGAAACTTGGCATATAGTTTTATTGATCTGTTTACTACATACAAAAAAATTTTTAAACAATTTCATCAAAAAATCCGCCTCCCACCCCCCTCGACGCGCGATGGTCCTTTTTTGATGGTGTGCATGATTTCTCAAAAACTATTCAACCGATTGCCTTCAAATTTGGACAGAATGCTCAGCTGACATCCTTTTATCGTTTGATGAAGCAAAAAAGCAATACGTTTAATAGTTTTTTATTTATAACGAAAAATCGATCAATTTTTTTCGAAAAATCGATACTTCAAGTTCAAAACGTCACCAAATCGTCAATATTTTTTTCCCTTTATCGAACGATAGCTATATGTGTCTAAAGTAAAATGCTTTTTGCGTTTTTGTTGCAGGATGAACGTGAAGGCTGTAATCGTGCACACCATCAAAAAAGGACCGTCGCGCGTCGAGGGGGGTGGGAGGCGGATTTTTTGATGAAATTGTTTAAAAATTTTTTTGTATGTAGTAAACAGATCAATAAAACTATATGCCAAGTTTCACAAGTTTTCCGTTGTATACTTTCTTCACAAAAAAATTCCCAAAAAGCGATAAATTTTGCGAAAAAAAGACAATCCCCCCTTAATTGATCGGCCGGTCAATTAAAAAACCGGGAGGACGGTGTGCCAAATGGGATTGACGTGATATCCACCATCTCTGTCTAGATTGTCCGGATGTTTTCGAATTTCCAAGCCTTCTCGGTGTTTCCTGGAAAAATAGCTGTTCGATGGGGCCAGACTTTGGGCTTTATCGAACTGAAAGGCATGACCAGTCTCCATCCAATGCTCGGCCAGGGCTGATTGTCCAATGTGGCCATATTTGATACACCGTTAATGTTCTTTGATCAGTGTACTGATCCTCCTCCCGGTTTCCTTCTCGGAGAAACCGGGAGGAAGATCAGTACACGGATCAAAGAACATCAACGGTTTCCTTCCCGGAGAAACCGGGAGGAAGATCAGTACACGAATCAAAGAACATCAACGGTGTATCAAATATGGCCACATTGGACAATCAGCCCTGGCCGAGCATTGGATGGAGACTGGTCATGCCATTCAGTTCGTTAAAGCCCAAAGTCTGGCCTCATCGAACAGCTATTTTTCCAGGAAACACCGAGAAGGCTTGGAAATCCGAAAACATCCGGACAATCTAAACAGAGATGGTGGATATCACGTCAATCCCATTTGGCACACCACCCTCCCGGTTTTTTAATTGACCGGCCGATCAATTAAAACATCTGATTGGCTGGTGCAGTGATCTGGAACGATGACTGCAACTATATAAGGAATGCCTGAGACACGGGAGCTTCAGTATCGGAGCTCTCAGCCCTGATTATGCAGACTGTAACGTTTGCGAAACGTCGGCACAACGCTGATTCTCAACACGGCCTCCATCCGGAAGCCACATACTCTTCAAATTACATAAAGAGCCGTGAAAGCCTTAAAACTAAAACAATATAAGAAATTATTCAGAATATATTAATATATCTATAACCAAAACTTAACTAACATAATTGTTACACAAACTGACACAACACTTATATAACAGAAGCATAACATAAAACGTTCATGTATATAACTTTTTTCAAACGTGATTGTTAAGAAAAATGTGTATCATAATTTATACAGAAAAATATATCTTCTGAAGAGGACCCGAACCAGAGGGCTGAAACGTAAAGAAAACACCTTTTATTTCCATCGCTGACTGTGGATAACCTTCATTGGCCGAACCGAAGCCGAATCCTCACCGATTAACTTGTCATACACACGGCCGCACACATCCTTGATTCATTTTAAATCGTCTGGCTATAAACAAACATAATGACCTTCTTCAGCGAGATACTACAACTCGTCGGATATTTCACCTTGGCAGCGTTCAAGAATTGGAAACACGACACTGCCACGAAGACTCACCTAAAACAACAACTCCGTTTTTTACATAAATGTAGACAAGAACGTTTGATACCGAAACACATTTTTTCCAAACACTTGAATATTCGAATTTCCGGTAACAAAGGTAAAATAAAACTGAATAGGATATCACATAAATTCCACAAATCATTACTAAACATAGAAATCGATGATCTCAACCTTCGAATAAAAATACTGAACAAAAAAATGGAACAGAACGCAGAAACAATCAACAAGATTCAAATCAATATTAAGGAAAGATTCTTCACTTTAAAAAAAAAAACTAAACAAACTGTCAAAACTCTCATATGAAAAACACCAAAAAAAAATCCAAAATCATAGATTTCAACGAACCAAGAACATACATCATCACATTTTCAACCATGAAGAATTTTTAAGAACAATATCATCACAAACACATATGGACCAAAACAACATACATCACCTAAATTATCAAAACACAAATCAAACAACACAGAATCACAATATCTTATACTCAACACTTACTAATAAACAACACGATACAAACAATTATCTTCCCACTAATCCTCTGAACAATATAAATTCAACAATCACATTAAATAAAACCAAAGATTAGCTCATAAATCTCTCCAACATTGACATTCCACTACACGTCTCCACATGCCTGTCTCTGGGTCAAAAGTTCTGTTTTCCCTAACTCAAACTCTCTAATATAAAAACTCACATCCACAAATCAATCTCCGAACTTGAAGCTAAAATGGAATTTGTACTTGACAAACCTAGATAAATTGAAATTAGAACGAGATTCAATAAAATCTTAAAGAAAATAAATATTCCTACATCATTTTCTAACACTAATCAAATCATAAAAAAAACATCCTCATTCTTAAAAAATAACCCTCAACTCTTAGTTACACAAGCAGACGAAGGAAACTCAACAATCATTGTAAAAAAATCAGATTACATCACAAAAACTCATGGGTTACTCGCAGACTCCACAATTTACAAAATAACAAATAAAAATCCCATCAACACTCTACAAAAAGGCATCAACAATATTCTCTCCAGATGGAAAACCCAAAAAATCATTGATGAAACAAAATACAAATATTTAAAAGCTGAAAATTGCAACCTATCCCTCTCAATTGCTTACCAAAAATTCACTAAAATAACGATCCACTTCGTCCAATTATCAATAAATAGTTCAACACACAAACTAGCTGAATTCATACAATCTAAACTCTCTAAATTAATCAGTACGACCTATTCACACGTCAAAGATAGTTTCCACCTAAACTACTCACTCTCTAACATTTCAATCCCACTCAACTACAAATTGGTCTCATTTGACGTGGTATCTCTCTACACCAACATCCCATTACAATTAGTTATTCAAAACCTACAAAACTGATCAAACTTATTCTCAATAGCATTTCCTTTACAAGAAATAATTAAGGCCATAGAATACATCATGTTCTAATCGTTCTTCACATTCCAAGATAAAATTTACCAACAAATCTCAGGATTGGCCATGGGATAACCTTCAGCTCCAATACTATCCAACATTGTCATGATGGAACTTGAAACAAATTGTCTGGAAAAACTAAAATTCTCATTACCACTATATAAAAGATATGTCGACGATATTATTATTGCTCTACCAACAAACAAAATTGAATCCGCCAAATAGAGTTTCAACTCTTATAATACAAAATTACAATTTACATCCGAAAACGAAATAGACAACAAAATCCCGTTTCTTGATTTACTTTTAATCCATAAACTAAACTCAATTACCACAAATTGGTATAGGAAACCAGCCTGGTCTGGCAGATTCATAAATTCCTTTTCACACCACCCACTCTCCCACAAAAGCCATAATCTACATGCTAGTTGACAGGGCAATAAAATTATCTCATTCTTCATTCCACAAAGAAAATCTCAAACTCATTAGTAACACAATGACACAAAATTGCTATTCAATCTCCTTCACAGAAAAAACAATAAAACATCGGCTTTCCATAATCAACAATAAAAAAACGAAGAACAACAATTTTTATTCTTCCAGAATAATAAATCTTCCCTACACAAATACATACATCATCAACTAATTCGTCTCTTCAAACAATATAACATAACATTAGTCACTAATAACAAACACAACATTTCATCGATTATTGGCTCCACCAAAGAGAGAATAAATAACAACCGAAAATCGAACATAGTTTACAAAATCGACTGTAAAGACTGCAATGCCACATACATTGGCCAAACCAAAAGGTACCTCGAAACCAGAGTAAAAGAACACAAAAACAGCATAAAACACACTACCACAATACATACAGCTTTAGCACAATATGCAATAGAACAAAAACACGACTTCCAATTTTACAATGTAAAAATTCTAAACAACGAAAATTGGCTCAAAAAAGGACTAATCCTAGAAATGATCAAAATTAAGGCACACTCCAACGCCATAAATTTTAGAACTGACATCCAAAAACTAAGCTAAATCTACAACTCTATAATATAACCATTAAAACATCATGCAGTATTTTACCTCACATAACAATCTTAAAATTATCGACACTATATACTAATTAATATATTGACACGATAAGCTGATTTTAATGACATTATAAACTAATTTTAAATACCCCAAACTTGACACACCTATTTTATTCTCCTTGACACGTCACTGCCTAAATGATCTTTCTCCCCCGATCCATAGTACAGAGACTCGAACAAGCTTCAGGAAATTAACTACACCACTCAGTTTCTGTCGAACGTTCGTTGACCACACAACCCAACATGTAACGAAAAAACTGTAAATTTCGAGTTTTTGCTTATTTTGGAAGGGAAAACTAATGCTTAAGAACTAACTCAATAGGTAATCGTCATAGTCTTAAAATTTCTTTCAGATCAATCTCTTACACTAAATTTGCACTAATAAAATACAAAACGTTTTTTATAATTATTTATCTATTACAGATAAGAAAAATCGCCTATCAACGATAATATTTCTATCGATTGAGTATCTTCCCACCAAACATTATTTACTTCCACAAACAATATTCTTTTCGAAATAACCTTACAAAAATGGGCAAAAATCCTGAAATATCAACAACATCAAGGTTAGTTATTTCGTATATTTCATCTCTTTATAACTCCATAATAAAATAACCCTCTTTCTCACACATCGTACATTTCAAACACCGATATACAAAAACAAGCAACACAATATAAGAAATTATTCAGAATATATTAATGTATCTATAACCAAAACTTAACTAACATAATTGTTACACGAAATGACACAACACTTATATAACAGAAGCATAACATAAAACGTTCATGTATATAACTTTTTGCAAACGTGATTGTTAAAAAAATGTGTATCATAATTTATACAGAAAAATATAACTTCTGAAGAGGACCCGAACCGGAGGACCGAAACGTAAAGAAAACATCTTTTATTTCCATCGCTGACCTTGGAAAACCTTCATTGGCTGGACCGAAGCAGAATCCTCAACGATTACCTTGTTAATATACATACATGAAGAGTGCTGAGAATAAACAAATACAAACTTTGCCGCATTAAAACGTAAGACACCCCCGAGTCGCACCCAGTGCAGCCAGATCGCGCGCAAAAGTTACCCCCTCTCTAGTCCCTCACACAATCATAGTAGCGCGTGTCCGTGAGCGAGCGACGCTCGGACATCTTCAGAAAGAGCTGAGCGCCGTCGAAGTTTCTCGACCGCGCCTTCGGCAGCTACACCAATACACGGACGCTGAGCACGTTCATGTGCGGCCAAGCCATAACGAAGGCTTCGAGACTTCGAGGGAAAAAGCAATCTGAGCACGACTCACGCGTGACATCACCCGATGGCACGCGCGAGGCTTTTAGATGATTACAATGCTTATTTAGCTCTTGATACTCTGCGTTATGAATGTATACAAAAAAATGTATCGCACACTCTGATCGCTTATTTTTTTAGTCTATACTTTACTATTTAAGTATGATCATAAATCTAAATTACAACTTATTTCTCTTCTAAAAAATTGTTTACGCTTTACTCACACCCGTCCTTATGCCAAATAAATTATAATTCATAAAAGTAAGCGGAAATATATTTATCTCCGTATTATTATGTTAATTCTCATACTTTCATCAAGGGATAAAGCATTATCCGCAAAAACAAGCCAATCATCCATTCGACCGCGAATCGTCAGTACCAGAAAGTGCACACGTTCTACAAGCGATGAGATGGTCCCGTTGGTAGCGTTCCTGGGTTCGGTTCGCAGGGGCGCGGGATCGTTCCCGCGCTCAGTACTTTTTTTTTTAAGTATTATTACTATTAATTCTTATTTGATTAGTTATGTTTATTAGTTATCATTATTATTTTAATTAGTTATCTTTTGGTGTCGAAAAATTTATTGCGCACTCCGACCGCTTATTTGATTAGTTTGTACGTTAATTTAAATGTAATAATAAATCTGAATTACAACTTATTTATCTTCTAAAAAATTGTTTGCGCTCTATTCACGCCCGTCCCTATGCCACATAAATTGTAATTCATAAAAGTAAGCGGAAATATATTTATATTCGTATTATTATATTCATTCTCATACTTTCATCAAGCGATAAAGTATTATCCCCAAAAACAAGTCAATAATCTATCCGGCCGCGAATCGTAAGTGCCAGAAAGTGCATTTTTAACACAAGCGATAAGATGGCCCCGTTGGTAGCGTTCCTGGCTTCTATGGGGCGAATTGTATATTCGAGAAATCATACAATGTATCCAAATGTAAAAAAATCTGAACCTGCTCCTTTTTTCCCAAGAAACGACGCTCGCTCGTTTTTGTTTTTATCTATCAATTTCAACGCCTCATACGGGGAAGCATGCTGTTTCGTCGTTATTCGACTGGATTGTTTCGACAGTCTCGTATTTCGCATTGTCTTCGTACCGATCGGAATAATAAAAAAATTTAAACGTACATAATTTGCGATTCGTGATTTTCGTGATACGCGTTTCGGGATTTTTGTTAACCGCGATCCGGGATTTTTGGTGCAACGCGATTCGTGATTTTCGTGATACCCGATTCGAGATTTTTGTTAACCGCGATCCGGGATTTTTGTGCAACGCGATTCGGGATTTTTATGCAACGCGATTCGGGATTTTTGTGCAACGCGATCCGGGATTTTTTTGCAACGCGATTTGGGATTTTTGTGACCCGCGATTTTTTTTACTCTGTGCCTCGTAACATTGGTGTTTTCTAAATTATTTTTTTCTCATTTTTTCGACATTTGGGTTGTCTTTTTTCAATTCTTGATTTTTTTCCTCATGGATGAACCCGCGGTAAAAAAACCAAAACTGGCCAAAAAGAAACATTTTCAACATCAATGGTATGATCAGCATCCAGAGTGGAGCGCAAACAATTTTTTAGAAGATAAATAAGTTGTAATTTAGATTTATTATTACATTTAAATTAACGTACAAACTAATCAAATAAGCGGTCGGAGTGCGCAATACATTTTTCGACACTAAAAGATAAGTAATTAAAATAATAATGATAACTAATAAAAATAACTAATCAAATAAGAATTAATAGTAATAATAATTTTAAAAAAAGCACTGAGCGCGGGAACAATCCCGCGCCCCTGCGAACCGAAGCCAGGAACGCTACCAACAGGACCATCTCATCGCTTGTAGAACGTGTGCACTTTCTGCTACTGACGATTCGTGGCTGGATAGATGAATGGCTTGTTTTTGGGAATAATGCTTTATCGCTTGATGAAAGTACATGGGAATGAACATAATAATACGAATATCAATATATTTCCGCTTACTTTTATGAATAACAATTGATTTGGCATAGGGACGGGTGTGAATAGAGCGCAAACAATTTTCTAGAAGATAAATAAGTTGTAATTTAGATTTATTATTACATTTAAATTAACGTACAAACTAATCAAATAAGTGGTCGGAGTGCGCAATAAATTTGTCGACACTAAAAGATAACTAATTAAAATAATAATGATAACTAATAAAAATAACTAATCAAATAAGAATTAATAGTAAGAA
Source organism: Ophion costatus (assembly GCA_951751655.1). Lineage (NCBI taxonomy): Eukaryota > Metazoa > Arthropoda > Insecta > Hymenoptera > Ichneumonidae > Ophion > Ophion costatus. Next base: position 5,832,599 of record OX632367.1, read on the forward strand.
TAATTTAAAAAAGCACTTTGCGCCGGAACGATGCCGTGACCCTGCAAACCGAAGCCAGGAACGCTACCAACGGGACCATCTCATCGCTTTTAGAACGTGTGCACTTTCTGGTACTGACGATTCGCGGTCGAATAGATGATTGGCTTGTTTTTGCGGATAATGCTTTATCCCTTGATGAAAGTATGAGAATTAACATAATAATACGGAGATAAATATATTTCCGCTTACTTCTATAAATAATAATTTATTTGGCATAAGGACGGGTGTGAGTAAAGCGTAAACAATTTTTTAGAAGAGAAATAAGTTGTAATTTAGATTTATTATTATATTTAAATTAACGTATAAACTAAAAAAATAAGTGATCAGAGTGTGCGATACATTTTTTTGTATACATTCATAACGCAGAGTATCAAGAGCTAAATAAGCATTGTAATCATCTAAAAGCCTCGTGCGTGCCATCGGGTGACGTCACGGGCGAGTCGTGCTCAGATTGCTTTTTCCCTCGAAGTCCCGAAGCCTTCGATTTGGTTTGGCCGCACATGAACGTGCTCAGCGTCCATGTATTGGTGTAGCTGCCGAAGGCGCGGTCGGGAAACTTCGACGGCGCTCGGCTCTTTCCGAAGATGTCCGAGCGTCGCTCACTTACGAACACGCGCTACTATGCTTGTGTGATGGGCGCGCAAGGGACTAGAGAGGGGGTAACTTTTGCGCGCGATCGGGCTGCACTGGTCCCATCTTTGAGAACGCCGGGCTGCGACAGTGCGTTTTTTTATGTTGTTCGGACGCCCCCACGAAAACGTGAGCTTCTCCCGAGCGTTAGGAAGTCTACCGTAAGGAGCGTTAAGAAGTCTAACTTGGTGATTTTATTCGTATTACGGTTTTACATGCGGGGGGTGGGGTGCATTGGTACGGTGCCCCCACCGCCCCCTCCTCCTCCGCTTCTTCTCCGGGTTGGTTGGTGGAGGATGCCACCGGATCAAGGGGTGCCGCAGATACTGACGGACTAGATACCTTTCAGGAGAAAAAAAACGTTTGATATGACAATACATCTAGATCAATTGTAAGAAATTCTTTCTTCGGTTTTTATTGCATTTATTATTTTTCCTGGGGCTTTAGGCGGTTCGTCCCCGCAGGACATCTATCGCGACAAAGTTCGCTAATTTTCACGCTCCGTTTACAATTTTTCGCCACTTCGGGTGGCCTCTCCTCCCACGCTTACAAACAATTTACAAAATAGCACAAAGGATTGGCGTTTTCCGGCACGCTGACCACAAGGTAGATTTCATTCAAAATATTCAGCGACGGGGAGTCAACGGGAAATTCCTCCCATCCTCCCTTCTCACCGCTCCAATTCACAAACAATAATTTGAGATCGCACCTTGACTCGCGCCGGCCATCATGCCCCCAGATGACGGGCTATCGATTTCACTGGGGATTCGGGTACTCACAGTCGTTCTTTGCATAGTCCTTTGCACATTCTCGCTTCGATGCTCGTTTCTTCGCGCTCTCGTACCGTCGGGGTTCGGCGTTGGGATGTGTTCAAAATGGTGGACTCGGCGAACTCGCTGGGTGCTCCCTCACTGGAAGATGGATGTCTCATCGCCCCCACTCGATCGGGCGTTGGGTGGGCGTCGATCGTGGGCCCGATGAACCCGTTTTACCGTATCACGAGCGCTTTTCGTTACGTTGCTCGCGTGGACGAGGCGACTGCGTGCCCGTCGACGGCCGCTCACGTGGCGCGTTCCCACGTTCGATGCGCGGAGCTCACTCTCGGGGTTCAAGAGTCTCCGCTGGCAAAGCCAGCCCGTCTTGCACCCTCGGGGGAATCTCAAGGGCGAAGAGCGCTGGTTTGCGGACGTGAGGCGGACGATGCTTGCTGCTCCATGACGATGGCGGCCCGTCGTGGCAGACAAAACTTTTTCGCGCCCGCTGGGCGTACGTCCCGTTTGGCGTTGCGATAGAGAGAGAGAGACAGAGAGAGAGAGAGGGAGAGGGTACGTGTCTTTTTCTTCGCGACTCCTCTTTCGAACGTTGCCAACTTCACCTCCCCTCCTGGGGAAACTCACAGGGGTCCTCCGGCTTGCGCGGCAACTTCAGAGGGTATCCTCGAACTCCGAGTTGTGGCGCGAAATTCAAATCTGGGGTTGTGACCGAACCGGTCACTACACAATCGACATCTGATAGCTTAACCGATTTATGGAATCGCTACCCTAGGCCTGCCGATCCTTCGGCGTGTGTTCACGACCTGCGATGCGTCGAGGATCCGCGGGGCCCGCGGCGAACATTCGCCTCTAGGGTCTTCCGCCTCTGGCCGAGTATGTCCGCTTTCCTCTGAACCAACAATTGTCGTTTAGGTGTGCAGCTATTTCTGATGTTGCTGAAGAACCGGCAAGAACCTCACGTGGGCCTACTTCGAGCGCCCCCGCAAAACCTACTGGCCCCGCTTTCGGCCTACTGTACACTGCCAAAATACACCTTGATTTGCTTACAATATACACTGTACATCTAAGTATTCTATATGCACAAAACAATTAATGAATCCAAAATAAAATCAATCCCTCAGTTGAGAGTTTTTCCACACCGATTTTTCATCGCAAATCGTCATTCCCTAGCCTATTGATATGCATTTTTTCGGTGAAAATAATTTCACCTATATGAGAATCGAACCTAATACCTTCCTCCTCATAGCTACGTATGCTGCCCCTATGCTATGGAGTGGTTATAACATTTTAGTTGCTGATATGGCATAAGAGACCAAATCAATAGCTATCATTGTTTGTTGTATCACATGAAGTATTTCAATTAGTTAATAACATTGAGATAATTAGAGAGTTTTGTCGAATAACATGCTATACATTTTTCGAACATAACCTATATATACAGGGTGAGGCACTAACTGTTGCCACTTTGAATATCTCTGTAATTATCGACGTCACAAACAAATGTTTGAAACAAAAGTTCTACCGTACGAAAGGGGTCATCAAATGCGATCATTTTTTTCTATCTCAGTGGAGGCGCTGTCGCACGGTAAAGGTTACCTCCAATGTTTTTAATGGGACGGTACATTTTTTCAACTATCTTGTAGAGCATCAAAAACTGCATAAAAAACATTTAGGGGTCAAAGTTGTTCAAGGTCATTTAAGATTAAAAAGTGACACGAACTTTATTTTTATGTGAAATTACCTCTATTCACAGTAGATGTTCAAGGTGATCGACATTGGAATCGAATTTACTGATGAGGCAACATTTACGAATCATGGAAATATTAACGTGAATAACATGCATTTGTGGTATACTGAAAATCCACATTGGCTGCGGCAAGTTGCACACCAAAGACCGTGGTCGGTTAATGTATGGTGTAGGATTATTGGGGATAGAATCATAGGTCCATAATTTTATCGAAGGAAATCTTAATGGTAGGAAGTACACCGCATTCCTTCAAGAAACATTAGGTCCGTTATTGGAAGAAGTACGTTTAGAAACAAGAAACAGAATGTGGTATCAACACGATGGGTGTCCGGAAAATGTTTCGCTGATAGCTATAAATGAATTGCAAAAGACATGTCTAAATCGTTGGATTGGACGCGGAGGAGCTGTATCGTGGCCGGCTCGCTCACCAGACTTGACGCTTCTAGACTTTTTCTTGTGGGGATACTTGAAAGATCTTGTTTATAAAGAACGTCCAACTACGCCGGTAGATATGCGTGAGAGAATTCGTCGAGTCTATGATTCGATAAGTGCCGAAGTGATAAGCAATTCTACACAATCCGTGATGAGGAGATTGCAATACTGCATTGATTCCAATGGCAATCACTCTGACCATCTACTGTGAATAAAGGTAATATCACATAAAAATAAAGTTCATGTCAATTTTGATCTTAAATGACCTTGAATGACTTTGACCGTTAAATTTTTTATGCAGTTTTCGGTGCTCTCCAAGATAGTTGAAAAAAAAATGTACCGTCCCATTTAAAAAAGTGGAGGTGACCTTTACTGTGCAATAGCGCCTCCACTGACAAGGAACATCCCTCAGGTGTCCGCCTCCGATTTTGTTGAAACTCATATATGTGATAGAGCATCGAAAACTTTGAGACACGTATTTTTTTTATCGGCGGAAAATCGGATTTAAGGGGGAAACCACCCCTCAAAGAAAGGCGTGTCGAGGGGTGATTTTGCAGTTTCACCCAGAAGCAATCCACCGATCTGAATGAAACAAAAACGAAAATTCTTCTAATGAAAAGCGATGAAAAATCATCTATGAAATTATTAAGAAAAAATTGAATTAAGGGGTAAACCACCCCTCAATTTGCCTTTTTTCACCCCACACTTAAGAGGGTTGTATGCAAATTAATAAAACAGGTATCATTTTGAAGGGCAATTAAAATTAAAGTTGACGGGTTTTTGCGTTTTGGCGGCATAGCACATTTAAGGGGGTAAACCATCCCTAACATAAATTTATTTATCACGGTCGTTTTTTCTGTGTTTAAAGTATATCCGCTGATTTTAAATATTTCTATAAGCTACAATTTAATGTTTTATCATATTTCAAAATCATTACATTCGTCTTAAGGGGTAACTACCCCGCTAACGAGAAACATCATTGAAGTATCCGCTCTCGATTTCGTTGAAACTCATATATATGGTAAAGCATTGCAAACTATTAAACATGTTTTTTTGTATCGGCAGAAAAACGGTGTTAGGGGATGAAACCACCCCTCAACGTTTCTCCCACAAGCAGTCCACCGATCTGAATGCAACAAAATCGAAATTTCCTCTAATATTAAGCGATGAAAAATCCACTACGAGAGTGTTGATTAGAAATATAATTGAGGGGTAAACCACCCCTCCATTTGCCCTTTTTCACCCCACACTTAAGAGGGTTGTATGAAAATTAATAAAACAGGTATCATTTTGAAGGGGAATCAAAATTCAAGTTGGCGCGTTTTTGTGTTTCAACGGGACAGCAAATTTAAGGGGGTAAACCACCTCTAACCTAAATTTGATCATCACCGTCGTGTTTTCTGTGTTCAACATGTATCCGCGGATTCAAAATATTCTCCCGCGTTTTTTAATTATTACGTTTTTAAATTTTCACATTTTAAGGGTAAACTACCCCCTCCAATTGCTTTTCGTTTGAAGTTTCGCGAAAGGTTTCACGAATTTCGTTAAAACTGTTTTCATTTCATCGGTAATATCAATTTTAGGTTTGTGTGTGCAGGCATATTCGTTTTGAGTTTTAGGCGCGGTGCTTTGGAAGTGGGGACCTGGGGCTACCCCTTACTTATAAGGCTCATATTTTCATATTTTCATAATTGAATTTTCGTACCGAAATGATTCTTCCTCTAATTCAAAAGTTTTGATGAAAGCATCTCCCATGCAACGATGCAAAGCAGTAACAAAAATATATTAACGATACTATTAATAAAATTCAAATGGTATATATAAAAATATTTGGTTTTTTCGTTTTTGTTATTCCGCGTAAAAAAAATCATACGCAGATAAATGTTTACACTTCGATTCTTAAATGCGTAATTATCCAGAATGCTCCCGTTCGGAAATCTTTTATCTCTGTGTATGAAGTTATACAATCAACGAACAGACCGATGTTTATTTGCCTACGTATCAGCTTTTCTCGACTAACTGCAATAATTAATTCTTCCAGCGCGAATATTCTTATCGCGTCATGACGCGATAACGATATTAGCGCCAAATTAATATTCTACGCAGAATTTTTACACTGGGCAAATATTAAACTGCACGCTATTATCATCTTGAACTGCAAGACGTTAATCATACATTACCCGATAATGTGTTTACATTTTCGGGTAATGTGTGATTGGCCTCTGGCAGTTCAAGTTGTCAATAGCTTGCAGTTTTATCGCTTGCTTTATAAGACGGTTAGCATTCGGATTCTTCCATTTCACGTTAAAGTGAGCTACAAACAGTGTACTGTGTATTGGATAATACAAATTTCATCAGCCATGAAAGTCAACCCAATAAACGTTATCAAACTTCTACTAGCTACATTTGAAGCTATGGATATTTCACAAACGCCGGTTAACAACGCGGAAATTGAACTTGCGGACGGTTTTGAACAAATATTGATCAGTTCCATGCAAGGCTATAATGGAGTTGAAATGATAGAGGAAGAAACGCTCGCTTTTCAAGAACCATTTGAACAGTACGAAGCCAATGCTGTAGAAGATACCGTATGGCAAAAGGATACTGGTGGTAGTGATTCTGACGCCTGTTCCAGTGATGATGAGGTGAACTACGATTACAAAAATAAAGCAGTTCAATACTGGAGGTCTGGTAAGACAAAAAACTATAGCCTCAAAACCGTCCAACAGAAATACAAATCTGTCAAGTCTAAAAGACAATTGCGGCGCTGGGCACATCAGCTGAATAAAGGCGGTACTTATAAAGAAAAGCTAGCGCAAATTTCTGAATATACATTGAAGAATTTGAAGACTGCTCTAGATGCTGGTGTCATAATACATGATATTGATCTTCAAAAGTGGGCGCTACAAGCCCAAAAGGAGATAAGTTTCAATGATGTGCGATTTAAGGCCTCTCATAATTGGCTATGGAATTTTAAAAAACAGCATCGCATTGTATCCAGAAAAATCAATAAATTTGTAACGCGCAAAACTACGGGAGAAGAAGAACTTCTACGGAAAAATGCAGAAAAATTTGTCGCCGATGTTGCACCACTGATAAAAAAGTATGGATCGCAAAATGTGTATAATTCGGATCAAAGCGGTTTTCATATGGAAATTCATTCGGCGCGAACTCTTGCAACGGAAGGAGAAAAGAAAGTTGAATGCGTTGTACAGTCAGTTTCTTCAATAACTCACAGCTATACAATTCAGCCTACTATAAGCGCTGAGGGGAAATTACTTTCCCCACTTTTCATCGTTTTAAAGGAGACGAAGGGTGAATTCGGACCACGAGTAGAGAAAGCGCTATTTCAAGCAGAAAACGTCTTTGTATTAGCATCCAAATCTGGAAAACTTACTTCTGGTACGTATGCTCATATATTATGATGAATGATTTTTTTTTTAATATGAAATGTAATTGATGTCAACATTAGTATTTTTTTTTAAATATTGAATGTGTTTTGTGTTAACAGAGCATTTCAAAACTTGGTTGGAAAAGGTTTTCTTTCCTAACGTCGGGAGACATAGCGTATTATTGATAGACTCCTGGAGTGGACACTGCCCTAAGGTTGTTCATGAAGCGACACCTCGTGATAAGAAGATAATCCCAATGATTATTCCAAAAGGTACAGCTGGAAAAATTCAGCCGCTCGATGTATTTGGATTCAGAGTGCGGAAAAATTTCGTCCGACATTTTTCAGACAGTGTAATATTATTAAAATCTGATATGAATTTGCACTTGAGGAATAATAGAATTAAATTGCAATCACTTACACACAATCAACTCTCATCACCGCGGTATTCTAATCTTTTTAAATATTCATGGTATAAAAGTAATTATATATCTAAAAAACCAGAAGATCTTGAAAATCCTGTTACCTTTGGTTTTGGTGAATCGAACACACATTGTGAAATACCCGGTTGCAATAATTTGGCCATTATCAGATGTGCATGGTGCAAAAAGTCGTTGTGTTTAAAGCATTTTTTTGACGACTATCATTATTGCAGGAATTATGAGCCATGATTGTTGATAGTTATCATATGAAAAAAGTATATGTCACGAGATAATGATTTGACGCCATATAACTGCGATAATTTTCACAAGTACTATTAATTAAATCGGCTGATATGATTCCCAAATGAAATATGTCAAAATATATTAAAAACATGTTCGTTAACCTACTGTAAAACCCTCAGTTGCATTAATATGTTTAATTAAATAAACAGTAAAATAATAAAAATATACATTCCTCCACAAAACTACGTCGCTGGCTATATTATCGCTTGATGCAGGTGCATCATCGTTCCGAAATATACGAAGTGAGCCGTATAACTTATTCTGGAAATTATTATAATTAATGATATAGTAGAAGTGTATGTTTATTCCTATGGAGATGCTTAATGGATGTGCATATTAAAATCGGAAGCGTCTCGACACGAAAATATGAGTCTTATCAGTAACGGGTAGCCCCATGTCCCCACTCCCAAAGTACCGCTCCTAAAACTCAAAACGAATATGCCTGCACACACAAACACAAAATTGATATTACCGATTAAATGAAAACAGTTTTAACGAAATTCGTGAAACCTTTCGCGAAACTTCAAACGAAAAGCAATTAGAAGGGGTAGTTTACCCTTAAAATGTAAAAATTTAAAAACGTAATAATTTAAAAATGCGGGAGTATATTTTGAATCCGCGGATACATGTTAAACACAGAAAACACGACGGTGATGAACAAATTTATGTTGGGGTGGATTACCCCCTTAAATTTGGTGTTCCGCTGAAACGCAAAAACGCGGTAACTTGAATTTTGATTCTCCTTCAAAATGATACTCGTTTTATTAATTTTCATACAACCCTCTTAAGCGTGGGGTGAAAAACGAAAAATCGAGGGGTGGTTTACCCCTTAATTATATTTCTAAACAACACTCTCGTAGTGGATTTTTCATCGCTTAATATTAGAGGAATTTTCGATTTTGTTTCATTCAGATCGGTGGACTGCTTGTGGGAGAAACTTTGACGGGTGGTTTCATCCCCTAGCACCGGTTTTCTGCCGTTACAAAAAAAAACATGTTTAATAGTTTGCAATGCTTTACCACATATATGAGTTTCAACGAAATCGAGAGCGGATACTTCAATGATGTTTCTCGTCAGAGGCGTAGTTACCCCTTAAGACGAATGTAATAATTTTGAAATATGATAAAACATTAAATTGTAGCTTATAGAAATATTTGAAATCAGCGGATATACTTATTTTTTTTTTTTATATGTATTCCTCAGAGGTACGGGGTCCTTCCCCTTTTACCATCCCCTCCTTTTTATTCCTTCCATTCCTTCCGACATTCACAATCCTTCCAGAGCTCCCTACATTTTCCTTCCAGAGTTCCCCCGCAGAGTGTTGACCGCAGCCACTCTTTCCTAATGCACTACTGTATCGCATTTGCACGAGGGCCCAGGGAAACTGCGGAAAACCTGGGCCGATTCAGGCGGCTATATTTGACAGAGTTTCAGTTGTATTAAACATCAGAAACTCAGACAAACTGCCTCCCGCTCAAAGGTTGATGCGCAAACCAGTGCACGGGCAAGCGGTCACCGCTCCAAGTATTGGCAGCCTCCAATGCTGCTTAACTTCAGTGACCGCCGAGCCCGCACACCGACCGCGCGCCCACCTCTGTCGGTCAGCGGATATACTTTAAACACAGAAAAAACGACCATGGTAAATAAATTTATGTTAGGGGTGGTTTACCCCCTTAAATGTGCTATGCCGCCAAAACGCAAAAACCCGTCAACTTTAATTTTAATTGCCCTTCAAAATGATACCTGTTTTATTAATTTTCATACAACCCTCTTAAGTGTGGGGTGAAAAAAGGCAAATTGAGGGGTGGTTTACCCTCTAATTAAATTTTTTCTTAACAATTTCATAGTGGATTTTTCATCGCTTTTGATTAGAAGAATTTTCGTTTTTGTTTCACCCAGATCGGTGGATTGCTTCTGGGTGAAACTGCAAAATCACCCCTCGACACGCCTTTCTTTGAGGGGCGGTTTCCCCCCTTAAATCGGTTTTCCCGCCGATAAAAAAAAATACGTGCCTCAAAGTTTTCGATGTTCTATCACATATATGAGTTACAACAAAATCGGAGGCGGACACCTGAGGGATGTTCCTTTGAGATTTAAAAAATGGTCGCATGCGATGACCCCTTTCGGACGGTACAACTTTTGTTTCAAACATTTTTTTGTGACGTCGATAATTACAGAGATATTGGAGGTGGCAACAGTTAGGGCCTCACCCTGTATATATAATTCCCCTCTCTGCCGCCATGTCCCGTTGACATGAGTGTTGCAACAAAGACAGACCATTAGTTCAGTCAAATAGAAAAATGGTTGACTCTGTTGTGCCCCGGCTTCTGACGATGCGCGGAGAGCATGGAATTTCGCTCTCGAGTAAATTGATACGATGGGTTGTTGGGTGCTCGAGGGCGAGAGCATGTGGGACCTTGCCCGTTCCGAGTAAATCTCCAACTAGGGATGTTGCAACTTGAACAACTTATACTTTATTTAAAATCAGGCAACAAAATGACAATTCTTTTTCATGCCTTGAGACCGACCGCTTCGGCTTCTGGCGGAAGACTGCCTTCCGGTTGAACCTTTCGGCTAATTGTTAGCTCGGGTTTTCGCAATCAATAGTTCAAGAACGTTCGAATCGTTCGATTGCGATTCAGCGATTTGTATCGCCAAAGTCACCTTTGGAGGTGTTTCACTTGCCGAAACTGCCGGCGTTGCACAGGGGCCGTTGGCCTCTTGATTTCGCAAATCGAATACTATGCGTCTCAAATTATGCGCTTAATATTGGGGCACAATATTCCTCTCCCGTAGGAAGACGGAATTCCCAATTTCGGCGATATAATACATTTTTTTCATAGCCGTTAGCAAGGTTGTCTCTCGGCTTACAATAATACAATAGAATCCGAAGGTACAATTGTATTACAATTGTAATATTCCGAAGGTACAATTGTATTATTGTAAGCCGGTTGTCTCTCGGCTTACAATAATACAATAGAATCCGAAGGTACAAGTGTCTTTCTAATATTATAACATACCTCCTTTTTGAATATTTCTATTTTTTTCTTTCATACACATTCACATTGTGCGTGTGCGAGGTGCATCTCGCGTGAATATGACTCGCAGATTTTGCGAGTCAGCTGTTGCTTTGCGTTTGGCAGCTCGCGGTCTAGCCGGAGTTACGTCAGCAAGGTTGTCATTCGGCAATGTGACATTTAAACGTCGCCGTTGCAACCCTTTAATTCCGAGAGATAATATAATTATTGCGAACGGAATCATTCCGCTGAGAGCATAATTCCCTATGATGTCACTCTGTGTCGTCACATGATCGTAGTTTTTGTTTAGCTTCGTTTTCAATATTTCGATTCGTTCGCCAATTTTGTTAACTTCGTATGGATCATTAATTATCGTATGAGGAATATTTTCCAATATTAAAGATTGAGTTATTTCGTTTTCTGTAGTCAGAAAGGATAGATTGAGTGGCGGTTAAAATTGTAGGAATTTTTCGTGCACAGTTTCCTTCAAATTTTCAATCATAAAATCTATGGAGGTTTTTTTTTTTTTTTTTTTTTTTATTTATCTTTTCCAGCTTGTAACTATAAGCTGCCATTATTATGGCATTTAATAGTTTTTGTGACTTGTAGGTTGCTTCGATTTAGAGGGCAAATCCAATGATTTACTCCGCTCTACTTTTCACTCTTGGTTTTATAACCAAACATATACAGTATACATTCATACATTCATACAATAGTTTCATACATTCATACATGGTTTCGTACTTCATACAATAGTTTCATACTCTCGTCCTTGCACTTTCGCCCTCCAGTCACACACCTGACGTTGACACTTTTCGTTGCGCGGTTATACTGCGTGGAATCTTTGTCGCAGGTCCATTGGTTTAAATTTTTTTAAGCCGTCTGGCGATGTTTCTTCGGTTAAGAAGATTGTGCGCTAGTTCGTTTGGGTGGCTCGTGAGCCTTTGCTCGTAGCTTGTGCATGATTTTAGAGCTACGGCCTTTACTGTGTCGATTTCGAGGTCTTTATGGAGGTTAGCATTTGTAATGTACCATGGTGCATTGGCGATCGTCCTGAGGGTTTTTGATTGGAATCTCTGTAAAATCTCGATGTTGGAGTTGCTTGCAGTTCCCCACAGTTGTATGCCATATGCCCAAACGGGCCTCAGCACTGCTTTGTACACAGTAATTTTGTTGCAGAGCGATAGTTTTGACCTCCTGCCCAGGAGCCAGTACATTTTCCTTAGTTTTATGTCTAATTCCTTCCTTTTTTTCCGAATGTGACTGGCCCACGTGAGCCTTCGGTCAAAGTGCATTCCAAGATATTTTACTTCACTGACACTTGGAAGAGGATGTCCATTCATCGTAACCGTCGGGCATTCCTTTTTTTTCATGGTGAATGTGATATGTACAGATTTTGTCGCGCTGGCTTGGAGCCTCCATTTTTCCAGCCATGTCTGTACGTCGTTAAGCCCTCTTTGGAGCTTCCTTGAGGCTATAACCTCGTTGCTGTGTGTGGCCATGATTGCTGTGTCATCAGCAAACGTTGCCACGACGGTGTTCTGTCGTACCGGTAGGTCCGCTGTGAACAGCGTGTACAGCACTGGGCCTAGCACACTGCCTTGCGGGACTCCGGATTTTATTGGGTAGAGGTCTGTGATTTCCGCTCCGTGTTTCACCTGGAATGTCCTATTGCTTAGGTACGATCTTAAAAGCAGATAGAATTTTGGAATAGCTTGTTTGATTTTGTAGTGCAGTCCAAGGTGCCACACTTTATCAAAAGCCTGTTGGATGTCTAGGAACACTGCTGAGCAAAATTTCCTCTCTTCGAGTGCGTTGGAAATGGTGTTGTATACTCTGTTGGTCTGTTCTATTGTTGAGTGCCTGTTTCTGAATCCAAATTGGTGGTCTGGTATTATATTCCGTTCTTCTATTTGTACTTGCATTCTTCTTAGTACCAGTTTCTCGAATATTTTAGATATGACCGGCAGCAAGCTTATTGGCCTATACGAGGTGATATTGTTTGGTGGTTTACCTGGTTTTGGTAGCATAATGATCTGTGCCACTTTCCATTGACTGGGTATATGCGCCGTACGGAGGACTGCGTTAAACAGTGTCGTGAGGAACACAACCCCTTTTTTGGGCAGCTTCTTGATCACGTAGCCAGTTATGAGATCGTAACCTGGAGCTTTCTTGGGCTTCAATTCCTTGTTGATTATGTATCTTATTTCTGCCGGTGAGGTGTACTTGATGGGCATTTCCATCGGCAGTGGGCTGTCGAAGAATTCCTTGATTTCCGCGGCGTTTTGCTGCGATTGGATTGGTGTAAACGCCCTTCCCAGGTGCTCCGCGAAGGTTATCGCTTTTTCTAAGTCGCTCTGTGCCCATTCACCGTTCGATTTTCTAATTGGAGGATTGTAATTCTTCGCTGTGTTAATTCTTTTGGTGGCTTTCCATAACGAATATTCCGTGGCTGCCGTGCTGGATAATTTCGTCAGGTACGTTTCGAAGCTGTTGTTGTTGTGCTGTGAAATCAGTTTTTTTAGTTCCCGAGTCTCTTTATTGAGCTTTCTTTTGTCGCTGTTATTTCTGCTCAGTTGCCACTGCCTCCTGGCTCGTCTTTTTATGGCTATTTTCCTTTGAATTACCTCTGGGAGCATTACGACATCGTGGCTTTCTGTTGTAGTTGAAGTAGATTCCCAGGCTGCTCTCTGTATTAGCCGCGTGAACTGTTCAGTAGCGTCATCTATGTTTGCTCTATTTTTGAGTGGGATCTTTAGGTCCACGTTTTCGCTTATTATTTCCTGAAAGGCGGGCCAGTCAGTTTTTCTGTTATATAATGTTAAGCTTTTCTCTTTAGTTAGTACTTTGCTGCTTAAGGTTAGTGTTACCGGTGTATGATCCGACGATAAATCGAGGCTTGTGTCTATTCTTGTGTATATTCTCGCGATACCTTTGGCTATGAAAAAATCTAGTACGTCCGGTATTTTTTGTCTGTCGGTTGGCCAGTATGTTGGTTGGCCGGCAGAGAGGTGAATGCAGTTGCAGTCTGCCGTCGCTTTAAGTAGTTCTCGGCCCCTAGTTGTTATTAGCCTCGATCCCCATGCTTGATGCTTTGCATTATAGTCGCCTCCTGCAATAAAACGTGGTCCCAGGCTCTGCAAAAATTCTTTGAATTTATTGTTTTTAATATTGTGTCTCGGTGGACAGTATACCGCTGCAAGTACTGTAGGACCGAGTTTCTTGTCTTCGACAACAATTTTTGTCGCCTGGAGATAATCCTTGTCATGTGGACGCAACTCGTGATGTTTGATGGTTTTTTTTATTAGTATAGCTGTTCCTCCATGCGCTGTGCCATCTGGGTGCTCAGTGCTGTAGACGTTATAACCACGCATGCTCAAGTGGCTTCTGTCAGTGAAATGACTCTCCGCAATCAGTATAACGTCGACTTTATTTACTTCCAAAAATGTTGCTAGTTCCTGCTGGTGTTGGGCCAGCCCATTAGCATTCCATAGTACTATTTTGTACGAGGCGAAGTTATTTGTCTGCAAACTTCGTTAGTACTGCTGTTAGTAGGTTTAACATGGTTTTAAGCAGCTCGTTTTGTTGCGTTAGCGCGAATCTGAATTCAGTGAATGACTTTTCGAGAATGTTAACGATTGTGGAGTTATCATTGGGAACGCTTTGGTTGTTACCTGCTCTTGCTCCTGTCGCCTGGGCGTAGCTACGAGTTGGCCGGGTTTCACCAGTTTTTTCTTTAGCCGGTTGGTAATTATATTGTACGCCAACCTCGTGCACGTCCTGTCTTGGCCGAGATCGAAGCCAGTGCGGTTTTTGCGCGCTCAGGTTTCGTTTCTCTAGTATGCTCTGATATACACGGCAACCCTTGTAACTCGCTGGGTGGTCGCCCTCGCAGAGCACGCACTTGGCTGGTAGCTCGCTTGATTTTTTACACGATGTTGTATTGTGCTCGCCTCCACATTTGACGCATCGGAACTGTCTGCGACAGTAACTCTTCGTATGACCATAGCGCTGACATCTGGTGCATTGGGCTATCCTGGATTTTTTCCTTGGTGGTTCGACTTCGATTTTGGCGTTAAGAATTACATCGGTGCCATATATGTCTTTGTTGTTAAGTCCAGGTTCCAGATCCACAAAGAAAAGGGGCAACGGCTCTTTTGTTTTCCCGTGTCTGACGTTGATGATGTTATGTACTTTGTGCCCCAGTTCTTCGATAGCACTTTTTAATTCGTCGATGGGGGTTGATGGATGCAGAGATCTTATGACCACCCGGTATGCACGGTTTTCTTTCGGTTGATACGTGTGATACGCAGCATTCTCTTCGTTGAGGATGTGGACGATTTTCCTATATGTGTCGGAATTCTTGGCTGTTATTTTGATTTGTCCGTCGGTGTTAATTGTCTTGTGTGTGTAATCACTTTTATTCATGTCTCTTTCAAAGCGTCTTTCGAGCGCGGTGATGGATTTAACACCTGGAACGAATATCGGCGGCGGTTTTGGAGCTGCCTCGCTTACCTCGTCTGTGTTCATATTATGATCATTGTTTTCGTTTGTATTGCTAAGAGCCGTATATCTGTTATTACAATGAACTTTATTGCTTTCCTCTTCCTCGCTATCCGAGGCGTTAGACAGTCTAGGGCGTTTTTTGCTGCGAACGATCTGCCATACTGGCGATTTGTTGCCTATGCTTTGTCCATTTGCGTTTTTCGACAAAAGGATGCGTATATCGTTCGGGTTGCCAGTTGGTGGAGGAGCAGGGGGAGGATAATGAGCTGGCGTTCCAGAGGGCCGTGCCACTGGACTGTCGTTTGCTCTCGTCTCGTTCTGTGCTGAGTTCGATGGCATGTTGGCCGAGTGGCCGCCGTCCATATCTCTTCGCAGTGTAACTTTAGGTGCTTCACATCACTGTTGCACTTCACTGCACTTGTTGGAAATTGTTGGAAATTAAATAGTTTAGTTTTGCGAACTATCTACGTTAATTGCTAACACACGCGCTTTGGCTTGGTATTTCGCTAGTATATTTGCTTATAACGTCTCGTACGTAAACACGTCCTCACTCGAGGAAGGTTCGAGCCCGAATCGTATCTATGGAGGTGACGGAACATTTCCCATCCCAAGCCAATAATCCTGTTCCAGTAATTGTCGCATGAGTCGTCGCAGAATTTTTGCAGTATATCATGAGAGCTACTGTGTCTGGGTCTACATATATCTATTGCCCTTCTTGTTCCAAGGCAATGACCAAAGAATTTTCTAATTTTACTAAACGATGTATACAATTCGCTTTTTTGGGGTCATTTCCTAAAAATATCGATAGTTCGCATGGCGTTCCTGATCGTTTATTTGTCTCGCGTTTTTTGGATGACAGTAATATTGATAATTTTGTCGTGTACATTTGGATCATTCGTTTTTGGAGAATGACAGATATTCACGACGGTCTCTATCAATTATAATATTTTTGACGGTCGTTTCTATGAATCGAAACGTATTTTTTTCTACTCTTACGGGTAGAGGATATACTTTATTCACATTGAACTCATTGTTGTTGACTAATGGAATTTTGATCAAAACGGCGAGGGTATTTTGAATACTGTATGCGCCTAATTCGGAAATTTCCAGTAATTCGTTAATTTTTTCTGGACGTATTTTTATCGGAAAATTCAGTCCTTTTGGTAGATTTGGTAATGCTTCTATTAGATACTTATAGAGTTGTCTAGGCGGCAATATTGTAGGATGAACGATTCCTTTTCGCAAGCCTACTAAAAAGTTAGATAGTTGACGTATGTCATTTAATAACGATTCGATTATTACGCTAATAGTTGTTAATTTCTCGTCCAATTGTTGGCGAGTTAAAATGTCTATTACGAGATTTTTCATCCCATGATGTAAATCGTTTATTCAGAGGCCTAATGTTTCTTCGTTTGCCGCAAGGCAGTTCGTTGTGCGATTGAACATTTCCAGTGTAATTTGCTGGATTTGCAAATTTTCTTTTAACGCATCTCCTGTCGTTTCTTGTTTTTCCGTTATCGCCGTGATTTGCCTTTCGATTTTTATTGCATCATGTACATTCAAATTACCAGTTATGGATTTTATGATAGAACCTAATCCGTCCATTAGTCCTCTTTTATTTACTCTACCTTTTGTGCCTGTTATATCGTAAATGCATTGCATTTCGGAATTTATTTTTCTTTTCATAGTTTCGAGGGAGTTCGTTACGAGAGCACATAGCTTGTCCTCTGGCATCGTGTGACATAATTCTAATAGTTTTCCTAGCTTTTCCCTAATACTCTTTTCTCTATTTGCTATTGGCAGAAGATCCATGGGGATTACTAGTTTCCATATTTTTTTGATCGTATGTAGTTTTCTGATTTCCTCGTAATAAATTCCTGGAGTCGTGGAAAATTGAGTTGCGTGGAGATCTTTAATTTCCTCTCTTTCGTTAGTCCCTTCTGTCGTTGACTCTATAGTAGACTAGAGACTCACCGTCTACAGACGTTGAGACTCTACAACGTCTACAGACTCTGTAGACTACTGTAGTTGAAATTAATAACCTGCAAAAAGGTTTGCCATTTTATTTTCATGTTTTTATTTTATTTTTTATTTTGCTTGCTTCCCTATTTGTACGTGCGATACTTTTTTCGTGCAACTTCGAATACTCGTTTTTGGCTTACTTTGTGATTTCCTCTCTCTATTCTATCTCTTTCTACTCTCTTTCTACTCTTTTTCTACAGATACGCGAATTTTGTCGATGCTTCGACAGCGTCGCGGTCAGGGACCATGCGGGTCTCCTAATGCAGGGTCAGTAGAATTTACCGTCTGTGCCGGATGCATTCGCATGGGCTCCAGCGGGTCCTTTTGGGGCTTCGATCCCGTTTTAGTCTCCACCCCCTCGAAGAGTCGTGAACAACCCGTTATTGGACGCCTACGTGGTGCCTCTTAAATCTTTCGAATTATAATATGAGTACAAAAACGAAATATTGTTTGCTTTTTATTATTATTATTCTTATTCAACCCTCTTTTTTATACACATTTATAATTATCTACTTTTAAAAAAAATATTTATCATTCTTATATTTTCGTATCTTCTGGTTCTATTTGCTCTTTTTTTTCATCTCGATCATTATTATTTTTGTTTATTATAAACATTCTCCTACCGACAGAGGTAGGCGCGCGGTCGGTGTGTGGGCTCGGCGGTCACTGAAGTTAAGCAGCATTGGAGGCTGCCAATACTTGGAGCGGTGACCGCTTGCCCGTGCACTGGTTTGCGCGTCATCCTTTGAGCGGGAGGCAGTTTGTCTGAGTTTCTGATGTTTGATACAACTGAAACTCAGCCAAATATAGCCGCCTGTATCGGCCCAGGTTTTCCGCAGTTTCCCTGGGCCCTCGTGCAAATGTGATACAGTAGTGCATTAGGAAAGAGTGGCTGCCGTCAACACTCTGCGGGGGAACTCTGGAAGGATTGTGAATGTCGGAAGGAATAAAAGGAGGGGATGGTAAAAGGGGAAGGCCCCCGTACCTCTGAGGAATACATATAAATAAAAAAAAATATATATAAACATTCTCCTTTTTTTTATTTTTAATAAACTCGTTTTATTATTTATTTTCATTCTTGGATGTTTTTTTGTGTAATTTTCCCCTGCGCGCTTACGATTTTTTTTCCAGATCTTTGCGACGTGACGTATTTTATAAATATAATATATTTTTTCCTATTATTTTGATTATTGTTTATTTATTAATATATTTTTTTTTTCGGGAGTGCGCGTGTGGTACGCCGCTCGTGCGCGCACCAATGGTGGTGCTCGCCGCCTACTCCTCGCTCGGAGGCGAGTGGTGGGGTATAC
The DNA here is from genome assembly GCA_951751655.1 of Ophion costatus. Taxonomy (NCBI): domain Eukaryota; kingdom Metazoa; phylum Arthropoda; class Insecta; order Hymenoptera; family Ichneumonidae; genus Ophion; species Ophion costatus. Next base: position 5,851,191 of record OX632367.1, read on the forward strand.
CGCGGTTCGGCCTCATGGCCCCGCGACAAAATATCTACTCCATCGGCTAGTGGGTAATGTAGGGCTTCATGCGCTCCATGTGTACTCGCACAGCCTTGCGCCCACGGCCGATAGTGTAGTTCACGTCGGAGTCTTTGCTGCGTACGGCGTAAGGCCCTGTCCACTTAGGGGACAGCTTCGCTGATCGGCCTCGGCGTATAGTAGTGTCGTGGAGGAGGACTCGGTTGCCGGGGCGGTACTCTACCGTACCAGCAGTGGCATCATGCCCCTCCTTTTCCCTTTCTTTTCCTTTTTCCAAACGTTCTTTCGCCACGTGCCATGTTGCGCGAAGCCGTTCGCGTAACTCGTCGACATAATTGTCGTACGAGTACGTCTTTCGTGGTGCTTCTTCAAGCGTCGACGGAAAATCGGCTACCTTTCCAAGCACTAATTCATACGGTGTCAATCCTGGATCTGTGTATGGAGTGGTATTATACGTGAACATTGCGTATGACAGCCATTCATCCCAATCCGTTTGATCCTCTTTTATGAAGCATTTAAGGTCTTCAGCGAGTGTCGATGTGACCGTTCCAATGCTCCATTTGATTGTGGATGATATGCCGTCGTTTGAATTTTCTTGATGCGGAACAATTGACACATTTCCTTGAATGTTTCGCTTAGGAAATTTGTTCCCTGGTCGGATAAGACTTCTTTTGGAGTGCCGTATTCGCAAACAACTTGAGTTGCAAATCCCTTGGTTACTTCCTTGGCTGCTTGATTTTTTAACAGTATAGCTGCACTATATTTGGTTAATGCATCTTGGAAAGTCAAGATGTATTTATTTCCTGCTTCGGTCTCAGGTAAGGGACCTACTATATCGACTGCACATTCGTCGAATGGTTTCTCCGGTGTGTCGGTAATTACTATAGGAGCTTTTTTATTCCGTCTGATTTTATTTCTCTGGCATTTATCGCATGATTTGACGTAATTCTGTATGTCTTTATTTATTCCGCCTGATTTTATTTCTCTGGCATTTATCGCATGATTTGACGTAATTCTGTATGTCTTTATTTATTCCAGGCCAATTGTATTTCAATTTTAATGTCTTTGTCATTCTCTTTATTCTCGTGTGACCACCAACAGGAGTGTCGTGGTATTCTCGAAGAATTATACCTCGCTCCTTCTCACTCGGGAATTCTTGATTTCCTTTATCCGTCTCCGTTTCACTGTCACTTGTTGTCTCACTCTCGCTCGACACGTTCTGTATTTCTTACCTGTGTGAAGTTCGCAACTGACTTTACAGAAAGTGATTTTTGTTTTTTGCTTTCATTTGTACTCGGTTTGTACCCGTTTGTTCCGCCTTAAATTTCGTTTGTACCTTAAGAGGGAAAAAGTACGAGGGTATGGAAAAATGAACCGCAACCCATTTAGAGTTAAACAATTTTAATAAACGCGATTACAAAGAGAATCGTTTGTACCCGTATGTACCGTAAACAAAATTTTTTTAAGAATGTTTCCCAAATTTTTTTTTGTGAAAAAAAATTTTTCATTTTTTTTTTAATTTCCGTTCGTACCGACAAGTATATCGTTTGTACCACCTAGCAATGATTTCTATTCATCCGTATCGGTGAGTACATCGTTTCTACCACCGTGTAATCGTTTGTACCCATTCGTACTGACGAGTACATCGTTTGTACCACCGAGAAAACGTTTGTACCCGTCTGTACTATCGAGAAATCGTTTGTACCCGTTCGTATCGACAGTATATCATTTGTACCACCGAGAAATCGTTTGTACCCGTTGGTATCAACGAGTATATCGTTTGTACCACCGAGGAACCGTTTGTACCAGTCTGTACTAACGAGCAATCGTTTGTACCCATTCGTACTGACGAGTATATCGATGGTACCACCGAGAAAACGTTTGTACCCGTCTGTTCTATCGAGGAATCGTTTATACCCGTTCTTACTGACGAGCATATCGTTTGTCCCACTGAGAAAACGTTTGTACCCGTCTGTACTATCGAGGAATCGTATGTACCCATTCGTACTGACGAGTATATCGTTTGTACCACCGAGAAAACGTTTGTACCCGTCTGTACTATCGAGCAATCGTTTGTACCCATTCGTACTGACGAGTATATCGTTTGTACCAACGAGAAAACGTTTGTACCCGTCTGTACTATCGAGCAATCGTTTGTACCCGTCTGTAATATCAAGCAATCGTTTGTACCCATTCGTACTGACGAGTATATCGTTCGTACCACCGAGAAAACGTTTGTACCCGTCTGTACTATCGAGCAATCGTTTGAACCCGGTCGTACTGACGACTATATCGTTTGAACCACCGAGAAAACGTATGTACTCGTCTGCACTATGGAGCCATCGTTTGTACCACCGAGAAAACTTTTGTACCCGACCGTACTATCGAGCAATCGTTTGTACCACCGAGAAAACGTTTGTACCCGTCTGTACTATCGAGCAATCGTTTGTACCCGTTCGTATCGACGAGTATATCGTTTGTACCACCGAGAAAACGTTTGTAGCCGTCTGTACTATCGAGGAAACGTTTGTACCCATGTATACTGACGAGTATATCGTTTGTTCCACCGAGAATACGTTTGTACCCGTCTGTACTATCGAGCAATTGTTTGTACCCGTTCGGATCGATGAGTATATCGTTTGTACCACCGAGAAATCGTTTGTACCCATTGGAATCGACGAGTATTCCGTATGTACCATCGAGAAAACGTTTGTACCCGTCTGTACTATCGAGCAATCATCTGTACCCGTTCGTATCGACGAGTATATCGTTCGTACCACCGAGGAAACATTGGTACGCGTCTGTACTATCGAGCAATCGTTTGTACCGGTTCGTATCGACAGTATATTGTTTGTACCACTGAGAAATCGGTTGTACCCATTGGTATCGACGAGTATTTTGTATGTACCACCGAGAAAACGTTTGTACCCGTCTTTACTATCGTCTGCACTATCGACCGATCGTTTGTACCCGTCTGTAATATCAAGCAATCGTTAGTACCCCCTCGTACTGACGAGTATATCGTTTTTACTACCAACAAAACGATGGTACCCGTCTGTACTATCGAGCAATCGCTTGTACCCGTTCGTATCGACGAGTACATCATTTGTACCACTGGCAAAACGTTTGAACCCGTCTGTACGATTGAGGAATCGTTTGTACCCATTCGTACCGACGATTATATCGTTTATACCAGCGAGAAAAAGTTCGGACCTGTCTGTCTTATCGAGCAATCGTTTGTACCCGTTCGTACTGTCGAGTATATCGTTTGTACCAGCGAGAAAAAGTTCGTACCTGTCTGTCTTATCGAGCAATCGTTTGTACCCGTTCGTAGTGACGAGTATATCGTTTGTACCACCGAGAAAACGTTTGTACCCGTCTGTACTATCGAGCAATCGATTGTATCGATTCGTATCGACGAGTATATCGTTTGTACCACCGAGAAATCGTTTGTACTCGTCTGTACTATCGAGCAATCGTTTATACCCGTTCGCATCGACGAGTATATCGTTTGTACCACCGAGGTAACGTGTGTACCCATCCGTCCTGACGAGCAGATCGTTTGTACCGCCGAGAAATCGGTTGCTTGGGTTTCCCTCACCGAGCAATCGTTTGTACCGGTTCGAACCAACGAGTAAATCATTTGTCCCAGCGTTTAATCTTGTGTTTCGGTCCATACTGACGATCATGTAATTTGTACCACCGAGCAATAATTTCTACTTGTTCGTGCCAAGGAGTATATCGTTTGTAGCGCCGAGCGTAAGTTTCGTAGAGTAAGTAAGTCAGTAAGCGTAGATGGGTACAAACGATTAATCGGCAGTACAAATGATATGCTCGTCGATACGAACGGGTAAAAACGATTGCGCGATAGTATAGACGGGTACATACGTTTTCTCGTTGGTGCACACGAAATTCTCATCGATACCGACGAGTACAAACGATTTCTCGGTGGTAAAAACGATATACTCGTGGATACGAACGGGTACAACGGATTGCTCGATAATACAGATGGGTACAAACGTTTTCTCGGTGGTACAAACGATATACTCGTCAGTACGAATGGGTAAAAACGATTCCTCGATAGTACAGACGGGTACAAACGTTTTCTCGGTGGTGCAAATGACATACGCGTCGATACGAACGGGTATAAACGAATGATCGATAGTACAGACGGGTACCAACGATTGCTCGGTGGTACAAACTATATAGTCGTCGATACGAACGGGTACAAACGATTGCTCGATAGTACAGACGGGTACAAACGTTTTCTCGCTGGTACAAACGATATACTCATCAGTACGGATGGGTACAAACGTTTTCTTAGTGGTAGAGACGATTTGCTCGCCAGTACGAATGGGCACAAACAATTAATCGCCGGTACGAACGGGTACAAACGACTTCTCGCTGGTCGAAATGGTATACTCGCCGATACGAATGGGTACAAACGATTGCTTGATATTACATACGGGTATAAACGATTGCTCGATAGTACAGACGGGTACAAACGATTGCTTAATACTACAGACAGGTACAATCGTTTCCTCGGTGGTACACACGATATACTCGTCGATACCAACAGGTACAAACGAGTGCTGGACAGTACAGACGGGTACAAACGTTTCCTTGGTGGTCTCAACGATATACTCATCGATACGAACGGGTAAGAAAGATTGCTCGATAGTTCAGATGGGTACAAACGTTTTCTCGGCGGTACAAACGATATACTCGTCAGTACGATCGGGTACCAACGATTGCTCGATAGTACAGCCGGGTACAAACGTTTTCTCGGTGGTACAAACCATATACTCATCAGTACGAACGGGGACAAACGTTTTCTTGGTAGTACAGACGGTGTGCTCGTTAGTACGAAGGGGTACGAATGATTAATCGCCGGTACGAACTGGTACAAACGATTTCTCCGTGGTACAAACGATATACTCGCCGATACGAATGGGTGCACACGATTGCTTGATATTACAGACGGGTACAAACGATTGCTCGATATTACAGACGGGTACAAACGATTGCTGGACAGTACAGACAGGTACAATCGTTTCCTCGGTGGTACACATATTATACTCGTCAGTACCAACGGGAACAAACGATTGCTCGATAGTACAGACGGGTACAAACGATTTCTCGGTGGTACAATCGATATACTCGTCGATAGGAACGGGTTCAAACGATTGCTCGATAGTTCAGATGGGTACAAACGTTTTCTCGGTGGTACAATCGCTATACTTGTCAGTACGATCGGGTACCAACGATTGCTCGATGGTTCAGACGGGTGCAAACGCTTTTTTGGTGGTACAGACGATATACTCGTCTGTACGAATGGGTACAAACGTTTTCTCGGTGGTACAGACGATATACTCGTCGGTACGAATGGGCACAAACGATTAACCGCCGATACGATCGGGTAAAATCGACTACTCGGTGCTACAAACGATATACTCGTAGATACGAATGTGTTCAAACGATTGCTTGATATTTCAGACGGGTACAATCGATTCATCGATAGTCCAGGCGGGTCCAAACGTTTATTCGGTGGAACACACGATATACTCGTCGGTACGAACGGGTACAAACAATTGCTCGATAGTACAGACGGGTGCAAACGTGTTTTCGGTGGTTCAGACGGGTACAAACGATTCATCGATAGTCCAGGCGTGTACAAACGTTTATTCGGTGGTACACACGATATACTTGCCGGTACGAACTGGTACAAACGATTTCTCGGTGGTACGAACGATATACTCGTTTATACGAACGGGTACAAACTATTGCTCGCTAGTACAGACGAATGCAACCGATTTCTCGGTGGTACGAACGATATCCTCGTCAGTACGAATGGGTACAAACAATTAATCGCCCGTACGAACGCGTACAAACGATTTCTCAGTGGTACAAACGATATACTCATCGATACGAACGGGTACAAACGATTGTTCGATAGTACAGACGGGTACGAACGTTTTCTCGGTGGTACAACCGATATACTCGTCAGTACGAACGGGAACAAACGATTAATCGCCGGTACGAACGGGTAAAAACGGATTCTCGGGGGTACAAACGATATACTCGTAGATACGAATGTGTTCTAACGATTGCTTGATATTACAGACGGGTACAATCGATTCATCGATAGTCCAGGCGGGTCCAAACGTTTATTCGGTGGTACAAACGATATACTCATCAGTACGGATGGGTACAAACGTTTTCTTAGTGGTAGAGACGATTTGCTTGCCAGTACGAATGGGCACAAACAATTAATCGCCGGTACGAACGGGTACAAACGACTTCTCGCTGGTAGAAATGATATACTCGCCGATACGAATGGGTACAAACGATTGCTTGATATTACAGACGGGTATAAACGATTGCTCGATAGTACAGACGGGTACAAACGATTGCTTAATACTACAGACAGGTACAAACGTTTCCTCGGTGGTACACACGATATACTCGTCGATACCAACAGCTACAAACGATTTCTGGACAGTACAGACGGGTACAAACGTTTCCTCGGTGGTCTCAACGATATACTCATCGATACGAACGAGTAAGAACGATTGCTCGATAGTTCAGATGGGTACAAACGTTTACTCGGCGGTCCAAACGATATACTCGTCAGTACGATCGGGTACCAACGATTGCTCGATAGTACAGCCGGGTACAAACGTTTTCTCGGTGGTACAAACCATATACTCACCAGTACGAACGGGGACAAACGTTTTCTTGGTGGTACAGACGGTATGCTCGTTAGTACGAAGGGGTACGAATGATTAATCGCCGGTACGAACTGGTACAAACGATTTCTCCGTGGTACAAACGATATACTCGCCGATACGAATGGGTACAAACGATTGCTTGATATTACAGACGGGTACAAACGATTGCTCGATAGTCCAGACGGGTACAAACGATTGCTGGACAGTACAGACAGGTACAATCGTTTCCTCGGTGGTACACATATTATACTCGTCAGTACCAACGGGAACAAACGATTGCTCGATAGTTCAGATCGGTACAAACGATTTCTCGGTGGTACGAACGATCTACTCGTCAGTACGAATGGATAGAAACGATTAATCGACCACTTTCTTCAAAATTGAATTAATGTCTACGAAATTTGGTACTCGGGGGTATTCCAGGCCACTGATTACGAATCTGAGGTCGAATAAAAAAAAACACAAAATGGCGGGGCACTTTCTTCAAAATTGAATTAATCTCTACGATGCTTGGTGACCGGGCGGTCTCGAGGCCGCTGATTACTAATCCGAGGTCGAATTTTCGTAAAATAAAATGGTGACCCAAAAATGGCGGACCACTTTCTTCAAAATTGACTCAATGTTTGCGAAATTTGGTACCCGGGGGTTTTCGAGAACGCTGATTACGAATCTGAGGTCGAATTATAAAAAGAAACAAAATGCCGACCTAAGCATGGCGGATCACTTTCTGCAAAGATGAATCAATCTTCGCAAAATTTGGTACCCGAAACTTCTCGAGGCAGCTGATTACGAATCTGAGATCAACATTTCTAAAAACAAAATGTCGGACCACTTTCATTAAAATTGAATCAATCTATACGATGCTTGACAAAGGGAGTTCTCGAGGCGGCTGATTACGAATCCGAGGTCGAATTTTCGAAAAACAAAATGGCGACCCAAAAATGACTGACCGCTGTCTTAAAAAACGAATCAATGTTTGCAAAATTTGGTACCCGGGGGTTCTCGAGACCCGTGATTACGGATCTGAGGTCAAATTTAGAAAAAAAGACGATGGCGGACGTTATTGGCAGATCACTTTCTTCGAAATTAAATACATTATTACAAAATTTGGTAACCAGGGGTTCTTGAGGTAGCTGACTACGGACCCGAGGTAAAATTTTCAAAAAATAAAATGGCGGAACACTTTCTTCAAAATTGAATCAATCTCTACGAAATATGGTCCTTGGGGATCCTCGGGGCCTCTGATTACGGATCTGAAGTCGAATTTTGAGAAACAAAATGGCGACCGGGAAATGCCGGATCGCTTTCTTCAAGTCGGAACAATCTATACGGGATTTTGTACGCGGGAGTTCTCGAGGCCGCTGATTACGAATCTGAGATCAAATTTTCAATAAACAAGATGGCGGCCATAAATGGCTAATCACTGTCTTCAACATTGTATCAATGTCTACGATAATGGAGTCGAAAATGAAGTTCCAAAAATGGCGGAACGATTTGTTCAATATTGAAACAATCTTTACGGTATTTGGTACCCGGTGGTTCTCAAGGCTGTTGATTACGAATCCGAAGACGAATTAAAAAAAAACGAATGGCAAACGTCTTTCTTCAAAAATGAATCAATGTTTGCGAAATTTGTCAATCAGGGGTTCCCGAGACCACTGACTACGGATCTGAGGTAAAATATTTTTAAAAAATGGTGACCCAACAGTGGCGGATCGCTTTCTTCAAAATTGAAACAATCTATACGGAATTTGGTACGCGAGGCTTCTCGAGGCCGTTGATTACGAATCTGTGGTCAAATTTTCTAAAACCAAAAACACGATAGCGGCTATGAATGGCGGATAATATTCATTTAAACTAAACCAATCTTCACGAAATTTGGTACTCGCGAATTTTCGTGGACGTTGGATACGAATTTATTATGAAAAAACGAAAGGATGTATTATTAGTTATATGTGGGAGATAGGAGATTGATAAAATATGGAAATAAAGCATACACATTCAAATATTACTGCTCATTTAATGATAAAATTGACATAAATATTACATTATTTCGACTTAGAAAGTGTCCTCATCATCTGTGAAACCGCTATCGTCATCGTTATCGCTAGAGTCAGTTATTAAAACCACGTTTCTTTCGTCAAGAGGTGGCGAGTTGAACAGCGCGACGGCTTCGCAAACTTGAAATTGCAAGGTCGAACGAAATTAAAAAGCGAGAAAACATCCCCCATACTATGTATTCTACCACGTTATCGGGAGGAGTATTGTCTAAAGAATTTTACTGTACTGTTGGCAGCAACAAGAAGTCTATAATTTTTGACCACCGACCAATCATTTATACCCGTTTGTACCAAGGCCTCATTGCGAAAAAATATCCACTCGGTGGATATAATTTCGACCACCGAGTAATCGTTTATACCTGTCAGTACCGATAAGTATATCATTTGTACCACCGAGCAATCGTTTGTACCCTTTCGCACCGACGAGGAAATCGTTTGTAACGGCGATTAATCGTTTGTACCCGTTCATAACGACAAGTATATCGTTTGTACCCGCGAGTAATCGTTTGTACTGGTTCGTACCGACGAGTATATCGTTTGCACCGATGAGTATGTCGTTTGTACGACCGAGCAATCGTTTGTACCCGTTCGTATCGACGAATATATCGTCGATTTGTACCGCTAAGTCAACGGTTGTAATTGCTCTACGAACGAGTATATTATTTGTATCTGTTTCTAGGCGATTTCTTTTCTCGCTCACACCCTCTGTTGCCGTCTCCTTGAAGGCGCCAAATAAATTGAGCGTCTTACCGCCCACAACGCCCGATTACAATTTTGAGGAAACTTAAGAAATCGAATTTTTTTTTCAAGAAAATGTTTTCAAACAATAGAAAAATAAACTTTCAACGGTACAAATAAGTTCAAACGATTGAACGACAGCACAAACGATATACTCACTAGTG
>OX632367.1:5865904-5870423 GCA_951751655.1 Ophion costatus
ATCGTTCATCCACGCATGTAAGCATATTGAGCAGTCCGTCAAACGATGGCTTTTGTAGGACGATGGCGCTTGTGGGATTCCCGCGTTTCTTATTCATAACGTTCCCGTCGTCCATTGAATATGGTGTAAGCGGTCCAGTATTTTCAGTAGCCGTCTGATTGATCGGTGCGAAGGTTATCGACTTCACGCTGTATGACGTGGAAAAAGAAAGCATATAATTGCCAAGTTGTATAGCATCTCTTTGACTGGTTTGCTTTGTTGCCAAGTACTTTCGAATGGCGGGTAAGTAAGTTTGTAACCCCACCCACTCGCTCTGGTTGAAGATGACGCGGAATGAATAATTCCCCGACAGCTTTACGATAGGCTCGAAGCGATTGTTGTGCTGCGGCTGTAGACCGACCGTAACTTTTTTGCTTCCGGAATTATTCAATAGATATGTCGTTGACATTAACACGGGAAGATTGCAAATGGAGGCCTCCGGTGCTTTCGACTCGCGGTACCTCACAGGCGTGAAATTTATCTTCAGTAATGCTTGAGCCATTTTAGCAATGATACTTTGAACCACAAGTAAACAAAAAGAGTCGTTTTACAAGCTCTTGCTAGGTCTATAGACGCGCAGCGCTAAGCAGCTTGCTCGAATTAAAACTGGGAGACGCGTGATCATCACCCGTTTTATAAGGCAATCGTTAATTATGGTGGGAGGTGATAAGGCTGCAGTGGTGGGGGGACAGCGTACCCACAGACAGCATGTTTTTTCCGGTTGCATAGATGGGCCTAGGACGGAATTGAGAGGGGGAAAAGGGTTACATGGAAAATGAATTATTGTTTATACAGGTGTGTAACCTGGAGTTCGCTGCGGCTTAGAGTAGAGAAGACGGTGGTTCAGCGGCCCAGGCTATAGCCTAAGATGCGAAAGGGGTGACCATTGTTTGTATTACGTGAAATATGCCTACGATTTCAGCAGTTTAAGCTACGCTTTTAAAACGGGCGTATTATAGAGCAGACAAAAGAGACGAATGACCGCTTCAATACGAGCGCATGTCAATTTTCGGGGGCATTTACTACATAACACAAGCCAACGACATGCAGCAGTCACGCTATGGCCAGGAAGTATTTATAACCTACCTCCTTGTCGGTCCCTGGCCATGGGGAAACGTCACTTATAGCACAGCCACTTATTTACAATTCTTAGAGTGCACATTCTGCAGCCACAAAAGATATTGTAAACTGTAGACAAGTGCTCGAGTATATGTGCAACAGCACCGCTAAAGCTGCATATATTGAGCAAATTTTGAGACAATACGGTAACATCCAAGATCGCGACACGATTGTTCGAGATGATAATTTCTTTTATGCTACAAGGCTCTACAGTTGTGGTTAACAATACGAAGCAAGCCCTTTCCGTTGGTGCAGATCGGTGAAAGTTTAGCGGCGCCAGCACATTGCGATGCTAGCCCCGCAAGAGTTTACCCAAACATAATAGTGCCATAATTTACATTTCTCCTCAAGAAGAGCTTCACGAAAAGCGATCTTTGCAATATGCAAAACGCTGTAGTCAACTAAGGTCCCATTTTATGTCTACTTCCATCAGGGGTATGCTAATCAGCTCCGTCGAGACGTTTGCATTCAAAAGCGTATATATCCATTCCCCTACGAGGGAAATTTCAAACGGTTCGAAATTTTTTAGACCGCATATACATGTATATAAATAATATCATTCTCCGGATGTATTAACACATAGCCGATTCCCAGCGTCGATCTTATAAGCATGTAGCAAGCGCACCAGAAGTGGAGGGGGTGTTGAATATAAAAGGCGACATCGTGGAAATTCGAATATTTTCATATCGAACGCCACCTGCATAGTCGAATCATGCTCCAGCTTCTTCTTAGTCTGTCACAGGAAACAGTAGTTATCACTTGCGCTCGTGTTGTGATCTAAGCTGCATTTCGTGGGTGCGCTATTAACGTGTGACCTGAGACAGTGCACGCGAGTTTATACAAAAGTGTTGTTTCGAAATGGCCGCCGCATTAATGGCTCAAACCCGAAGATGGCATTGTCAAGGGCTTGGGACTTGTATACAACATATAGCGCGAAGAGTGCGAGACGCGAATCGATTCATATCATCGCATTACGACGAGGGGCGAGTGGATTACATAACTCGTCTCGATGAGGATGATCTCTTGGATGAGCTGTCGATGATATTATGCAGCCTGCGTAGACGGGTTATCTATCGGGCGCCTGTTCGTCGAGGGTGCCTTGAACAGTTCGGATCTCGCTATAGCGCTAGCACGAGATGTTGTTTTGAGACGGGGGTCAACTAGACGTCGCTGCAACCCGCAAATAGCCGCGCTTTTAGCTGCGGCCTGCACCAACGACGGTAAGTAGCATGAGTGCGATGGTGTAGGTGTTGAATGCATTGATTAGAATGTATTGGTGAAAAATGGCTACCTTCCCACAGCACACATACGCTATAGATGGTTTGGCGATGGGGATGTATCGGAGGGCGAGGAGGAGAGCAGAACCCCAGTGGTTTCTGACGAAGAACAAGAACAAGAACAGCAAAAACAACAACAACGAGAATAGCCTGCGGATTATGGCGCTTGGTGAGAGCAATCGGGCTTGGGCGCTGTACCCTTTGACTTGGAATGCGCAACACCGCCCGTGAACCCGACTGGTAGGTTTCTCTCTCTCTCTCTCTCTCTCTCTCTCTCTCTCTCGCTCTCTCGCTCTCTCGCTCTCTCTCTCTCTCGCTCTCTCGCTCTCTCGCTCTCTCGCTCTCTCGCTCTCTCGCTCTCTCGCTCTCTCGCTCTCTCGCTCTCTCGCTCTCTCGCTCTCTCGCTCTCTCGCTCTCTCGCTCTCTCGCTCTCTCGCTCTCTCGCTCTCTCGCTCTCTCGCTCTCTCGCTCTCTCGCTCTCTCGCTCTCTCGCTCTCTCGCTCTCTCGCTCTCTCGCTCTCTCGCTCTCTCGCTCTCTCGCTCTCTCGCTCTCTCGCTCTCTCGCTCTCTCGCACTCTCGCACTCTCGCTCTCTCGCTCTCTCGCTCTCTCGCTCTCTCGCTCTCTCGCTCTCTCGCTCTCTCGCTCTCTCGCTCTCTCGCACTCTCGCACTCTCGCTCTCTCGCTCTCTCGCTCTCTCGCTCTCTCGCTCTCTCGCTCTCTCGCTCTCTCGCTCTCTCGCTCTCTCGCTCTCTCTCGCTCTCTCTCGCTCTCTCGCTCTCTCGCTCTCTCTCGCTCTCTCTCGCTCTCTCGCTCTCTCGCTCTCTCGCTCTCTCGCTCTCTCGCTCTCTCTCGCTCTCTCTCGCTCTCTCGCTCTCTCGCTCTCTCGCTCTCTCGCTCTCTCGCTCTCTCGCTCTCTCGCTCTCTCGATCTCTCGATCTCTCGATCTCTCGATCTCTCGATCTCTCGATCTCTCGATCTCTCGATCTCTCGATCTCTCGATCTCTCGATCTCTCGATCTCTCGATCTCTCGATCTCTCGATCTCTCGATCTCTCGATCTCTCGATCTCTCGATCTCTCGATCTCTCGATCTCTCGATCTCTCGATCTCTCGATCTCTCGCTCTCTCGCTCTCTCGCTCTCTCGCTCTCTCGCTCTCTCGCTCTCTCGCTCTCTCGCTCTCTCGCTCTCTCGCTCTCTCGCTCTCTCGCTCTCTCGCTCTCTCGCTCTCTCGCTCTCTCGCTCTCTCGCTCTCTCGCTCTCTCGCTCTCTCGCTCTCTCGCTCTCTCGCTCTCTCGCTCTCTCGCTCTCTCGCTCTCTCGCTCTCTCGCTCTCTCGCTCTCTCGCTCTCTCGCTCTCTCGCTCTCTCGCTCTCTCGCTCTCTCGCTCTCTCGCTCTCTCGCTCTCTCGCTCTCTCGCTCTCTCGCTCTCTCGCTCTCTCGCTCTCTCGCTCTCTCGCTCTCTCGCTCTCTCGCTCTCTCGCTCTCTCGCTCTCTCGCTCTCTCGCTCTCTCGCTCTCTCGCTCTCTCGCTCTCTCGCTCTCTCGCTCTCTCGCTCTCTCGCTCTCTCGCTCTCTCGCTCTCTCGCTCTCTCGCTCTCTCGCTCTCTCGCTCTCTCGCTCTCTCGCTCTCTCGCTCTCTCGCTCTCTCGCTCTCTCGCTCTCTCGCTCTCTCGCTCTCTCGCTCTCTCGCTCTCTCGCTCTCTCGCTCTCTCGCTCTCTCGCTCTCTCGCTCTCTCGCTCTCTCGCTCTCTCGCTCTCTCGCTCTCTCGCTCTCTCGCTCTCTCGCTCTCTCGCTCTCTCGCTCTCTCGCTCTCTCGCTCTCTCGCTCTCTCGCTCTCTCGCTCTCTCGCTCTCTCGCTCTCTCGCTCTCTCGCTCTCTCGCTCTCTCGCTCTCTCGCTCTCTCGCTCTCTCGCTCTCTCGCTCTCTCGCTCTCTCGCTCTCTCGCTCTCTCGCTCTCTCGCTCTCTCGCTCTCTCGCTCTCTCGCTCTCTCGCTCTCTCGCTCTCTCGCTCTCTCGCTCTCTCGCTCTCTCGCTCTCTCGCTCTCTCGCTCTCTCGCTCTCTCGCTCTCTCGCTCTCTCGCTCT
>OX632367.1:5870623-5918123 GCA_951751655.1 Ophion costatus
CCGGTTGCTCCGGTACGGATGTGATAGGTGTTTCATTTACGTCCCAGGCTATGGAGCATGGCTCAGCAGGCCAGTCTATGCGCCCTGTAGATCGGTTCAAGTTCGCCGATTTGTGGGAACTGATAGGTAGCGTGAACCAGAGTAAGCGTATATTAGCCGCTGATGACACGCTATATTTTAACATAACATATATAAAAATCCCTCTTGGACGCGGTAATTATCGTGGACTCAGCGCCGTCGTCACACGAAAAAGATCTATTGTCGATATTTCAAATACCGATGCCTTATGCCTCCCTAGGAGTTTAATTGTCGCAGAAGCATATAGTGCTTACAAACAGAGTAAAAGCACGTCATCCCGAAAAGTATGGGATCATATACGGCATAAGCAATCTACGGTACAGCGTGCACGAGCCATTGAACTAATTACGGAGGCCCGTGTTACCGTACCAGATGAAGGGTGTGGCATACCTGAGCTCCAATTGTTTCAAGAGTACTACAAGCCGCGTGGGATTGCTATTATCGTTTTCGATTTTTCTCGATACGGAAGCGGTGACCCACCAATTTTCGATGGGGAATCCTGGTTCGATGCAGACCCCGTCACCGTTTTGTATCTCCCATATTTAGAGAGGGAAAAACATTTCGTGGTCATCGTGAACCTTTTGGGTGCATCAGGTTGTAAGTTTTATTGTATAGGCTCTAATAAGGGTTACTCTCGTTTGACGGCTCACAAATGCAAAAGTTCCTGCCCCCGCTGTTTTTCTAGCCCGCCCTGTCCTATTGATTACAATAGGGAAGGTATTGAGATCGAATCAGCCTCGGGTTGTGCTGCCTGTGGTAGGCATTTCCGAGGTCGTGCATGCTACGAAAACCATCTCGCTCTTAAAAAACGCAAAGGTGGGGGATCCCATAAAAAAACGATTTGCGAAACGGTACGAGTGTGTAACGTGTGCAGCCGCATCGTAGGCGTGCCAAGTGTTACCCATAAATGCGGAGAAAAGTATTGTCGCGTGTGTAAATCAATGCATGGGCTCAACGATCAGTGTTTTATGCAACCATTGCCACCACGCGCACCCCCGGCCGCAGAAGGTAAGCACCCGAGGGTGCTTTTCATATTTTACGACTTTGAAACACGACAAGATGCATATTTTGAGAGCATCGCTCCTGACACACGCGAGCACATCGTGACTCTCTGCGTAGCACAGCAAATGTGCGAATTCTGTCTGAAAGAACACGATTTCCTAGACGCGCGTACTCCGCACTGTCAATGGTGCGGACTGCACACGCATATTTTTCACGAATCACCAGTGTCGTCCCTTGTTGATTTGGCGATCCGCGATAAGACAGAATTCAAGCACATCATATGCATAGCGCACAACGCAAAGAGTTTCGATGCGCAGTTCATATTGCGCGATGTTATAGAGAGGCGTATCGGGAGCGTAAAACTACCTAATGTTCTACTCACCGGAACCTCCGTTATGTGCATACGTGTGGGTAGAACCACGTTTATCGATAGTTTAAATTATTTTCAAATGCGCTTGAGCGAACTGCCGAAAACATTTGGGTTCGAGGAGAAAGTGACCAAAGGGTATTTCCCGCATATGTTCGACCGCGCGGATACACAGAATTGAACAGGGCCCCTGCCTCCTAGCGATGACTATATGCCAAATGCAATGACCGCAAAGGAACGAAAAGTCTTTTGCGAGTGGTACAACGAGGAGGTCAAGAATGGCAGAGAATTCAATTTTAAAAAAGAAATCGTTGAATATTGCATCAAACATGTAGATATTCTCCGAAAGGCTTGCAGGCGGTTTCGGGAGATTTTTCTAGAAGTCGGTGATGTATGCCCTTTCACCGAATCCATAACAATAGCCTCTGCCTGCTCCAAAGTTTTCCGTCGTAATTTCTTAAAACCCGACCTAGTGGGGCTGCTACCGCCGCAGGGTTATACGCGTAACGGTCAACATTCACAGGTAGCCCTGGAGAAGCATTTCTGGCTTGAGCATTCAGAGTTTCGCACCGCTATTATTCACGCGGGAAACGGGTCTGAATACCGCTTAACAGAGGGACACACCGTCGATGGGTATTTAGAGTATGAGGGCCGAAAATATGTGTTCCAATTCCATGGCTGTTATTGGCATGGGTGTCCGAAATGTTTTACCACCAATCGAACAAAACAGCCTAATCACGGGGGTGACAGCTTGGAGGCTCGCCTCGAGCGGACACTTGCAGTGTCGAAAAAAATATCTTCCTATGGGGCTTACCTCCTTCGGGAAATATGGGAATGCGACTTCACGGCCATGAAAAAAAACATTCGCGCTTTGCGCGAATTTTTGGGGGCACACCCTCGTCTCTCTCTAGAGGTTGTAAGACCCCGTGATGGATTTTACGGAGGCCGCACGGGTAACACGGTCACCTCGTATGACGCTGCACAGGGCGAGAAAATATCATATATAGACATCTGCTCGTTGTAGCCGTATATTTGTAAAACAGGCTGTTTTCCGATAGGTCACCCCGACATACATACAGGTACAGAGTGCGATAAGCTGTTCGAAAATTCGACACCCGGCGCCTTGCTCGGAGCAGGTATCCATGGTATGATAAAATGTACCATCCTTCCACCAGAAAATCTTTTTAATCCGGTTTTGCCCGTACGTATGCGGGGGAAACTTCTTTTCCCACTCTGCCGTATATGTGCGGAGGTGATGTCTCAGCAGCGGTGCAACCATGAACGTTCCGAGGATCGGGCGTTCACCGGCACATGGGTTGCGGAAGAGGTTAAAAAAGCAATAGATATGGGCTATGTTATTTTGAAAATTCACGTCATCTGGTCGTATAAAATAACTAAATACAATAAGAATACTCGCGAGGGTGGGCTCTTCGCGGGTTACGTGAATAAATTTTTGAAAATCAAACAGTAGGCCAGTGGCTGGCCTCCCCATTGCACAGATGAACTTTCTCATAGTATGTATAGGGCCGAGTATGAGAGAGTCGAGGGCATAAAGCTGGAGAGCGGGAATATAGGCAAGAACCCAGGTTTCCGTGGTACAACCAAGTTAGCGCTAAACACACTTTGGGGAAAAATGGGTCAGCGTGATAATTTACCACAAACAACAATAATTAAATCCCGCGAGGAGTTACTCAAGCTCGTAACAGATGACGAAAAAGAGGTCACCAGTATATTACCGGTAAATGATTGGCTGCTATATGCCACATGGTCATACGTGGATGATGCTTGCCCCACGAGACCACAAACAAGCGTCGTAATTGCGGCATACACAACGGCTCAAGCTCGTCTAGAATTGTACAAATATCTGGAACATCTCGATCGGCGTGTCCTGTACTACGACACAGACTCTGTAATTTTTTCGACCCGTGCCGGTGAGTGGGTTCCGCCTGTCGGTAATTTCCTCGGGGATATGACTGACGAGCTTGAGTGTTACGGGAAAACAGCGTACATCAATTCATTTGTATCTGGAGGGCCTAAATTTTACGGGTATACGGTGGTCACTGAAGAAAACCCTGACGCAACCGTAGCGCAGTGTTGCAACGTAAAAGGTTTAACGCTTAATTATGAGAACTCCAGGCATGTAAATTTCAATTCAATCAGAAGACTAATAGGTACCACGCTGCCCCATTTAAACGATTCCTCGATAAATTTTAAATTTATCGAGGAAAATTTATAAATGTGATCACTGTTACGAAGTGTAAAACGTGTAATGTTGTGTGTCACAAGCGCCGGCATATGAATAGCAGGCTATCATACCCTTTCGGTTTTAAAGAGTAAAACAGGTTCTCTAGACCTGTTTTACTCTTTAACCCTACACCCTCTGTAGATAAAAAGTAGTTATGTATAACATTTAAGTGTAAGCAATGAAACAATATATAGTGTGAATCGCTCGTGTGTGCGTGTGGGGGTGCAATAAATAAAAATACGATTATCTTTATGTGTGTCAAAAGCGCTGTCATTCATTTCTTCGACCCTCTCAACAAAAGTTTCCTATCTACCCGGAGACGCGCACGTGCGAATGTTGCAGACCATCCTAAAACACCGTGTGCGCCTACAGCAACCATATAAAAAGACGCAATCCGTATTTTTACATCATCCTCGGCTCGCACGTCGCTCAACCTATATACGCCTGTGTTCGTGGAAATTTTTTCATATGTGGCTTCACCTGCTATCCCGCGAGGATGGACATTCGGTGGAAACACCCCTGGACGTCGTTAATATGTGGACCCACTGGTTGCGGTAAGACGGTGTTTATCAGGCGGCTTCTCAGACACCGCACAGTTATGAGCGACGCAATATTTGATAGAATTCTCTTCTATTACGGAGATACTCTCGATGCTGACACGCGTGGCGCTTACGATGGGTGCCCAGGAAGCTACGTACTGCCGAAAATTGAATTTTACGAAGGCCTGCCACATCCGGACGCCTATTCGCACGATAACCACCGTAAAAAACTAATAATTATCGACGATCTCATGCGCGAATCATCCAACGGTGTAATCGTTGACCTCTTCACGAAGGGTAGCCATCATAAAAATATCAGTGTGATGTTTTTGACACAGAACATTTTTCACCAAGGGTCAGGACAAAGGGACATTTCTTTAAATGCAAATTACATCGTCATTTTCAAAAACCCCAGGGATTGTGCACAAATACAGCATCTTGCTGGGCAAGTTTGCCCCGAAAACCCAAAATTTCTCGTAGAGGCTTATCACGATGCGACGATTCGACCTCACGGTTACTTACTCCTGGATCTCAAGCAATCAACGCTGGACAATTATCGCTTTAGAACAGGGATATTCCCCGATGATGCTCGTGCAGAAGTGTATACCCCGAAAAATAGCCGTTGAAAATAGACGGCCACGTGACTCATCCACATGTAAAACAAAAACCCCCGCAGGCTTACCATTCGCGTATATTAGCGTGCAGGGGTGGAATACAAACCCATTAGTGGGTCTCGCACCGCGCTGAGCGCAGTATCAAGCATGAATTATACGTGCAGCCACACAAAGAAACATGACATCTAAAAAACCGCATACCCTGTTTACAAAACGCCATCTCGCGTTTCTACACGCATTGTACCACGCGAACACTCGAGAACGAAGGGCGCTCCTTAAACCCGCGGATAAAAGTCTCATCAGGGGTATCTGCGAATGCGCGCTGAATGTCTTACGAGGCGTCGTCCGTATCAAACCGAGCGCTAAGAAACACCTTAAAAAATACAAAAACACTCTGCGGCTCCTAGCATCATCTGTTAAGCGCTCTCAGCGTCAACGAGGGGGCGGTTGGAAAACGAAGAAACGTGTCATCCTCCAAAAAGGGTGCAGGGGGTTTCTTGGGCTTTTACTCGCGCCAGTCATCGGTAGCTTACTCGGAAATTTATTCGGCGGGGCCACAGATAATTAAAAATCACCATGCAACATGCGAAAAAAATGATTTTGGTCGATGAGGCAGAGTATCAACAACGAGGCGGTGGTGGCTGCGCCACATCATCTGCGGTAGATGCATCGTCTACGCCACATGGCGCGCACGCGAGAGCTGTTGAAACACCGTCCGAGAGCATAAAAACGCAGGGTGATACGATTACCCATCTTGATCTTGAACTCTCAAATGTGCTTTTTTCTGATAAAATTACCAATGATCGGGAGAAATGGAAGCAATTCCTACCGCTATTTCAAAGGTATCTCTTTCAGATGCTAACGCCAACGAAAGTGGGTGCCGGCCGCTCCAACCCAGCGGCTCCTGCTGAAATGGCGGAACCGATGTCGTTTGATGATATTGTCAACAGTGTACCCGGAATGTATAAGCGTCGAACAAAATCGCTACTCGAATATATACATAAGCCTACACATGGTCCGTCTAATATAACCTGGGATCAGCATGGGCAGGTTAATATATACGGCGCTCCCATAAGTGGCGGTAACATTATCGATCTCGTGAATGACGCTGCACGGTCGAGGAAAAAGTTCAGAGCGACAGGGCGTAAAGAATTTATTACCGCTCTTCAAACAAATGCGATACCCCGTGAGTTTATTGGTAACGACGAATTGTGGAAAGCATACATGACAACGAGCGATAATACACCCGCTTCAAACGACCGTAATACCCAAGCACCGTCTGAGACAAACGAAGCAGCAGCAAGTTATACAATACCGATGATTAAGAGATGTAGAGGATTGAAAAGAAAAGCAGTAAACACAGGAGATACATTCGAGAACACACGCTTACCGGCCAACTTTAAATATTTGTCGAGACAAACCTGAGACCTGCATGGGCTGAATGGTTGAGACTCTGAGGAGTTTCAAATGTGAGAGCGCGAGCGGGAGCTAGAGGCAGAGCAGGAGAGAGAGAGCGAGAGAGAGAGAGAGAGAGAGAGAGAGAGATGGCACGGGAGCTAACGCTTGAAGGGGTCTACTACGGTCCACACCACCCTTTGGGCTATTCAGGTGCATACCGTCTTATAAATGGAAAGAATAAACACGTGTACGATTGGCTGACGCAGCAGGATGCATACACCATTCATAAGCCGGTTCATCGTCGCTTTCAGAGACTTCATTATAATGTCGACAACATAGATGACGTGTGGGAAGCAGATCTTGTTGATTTACGGTCGATTCAGACATCCAACGGAGGTATACAATATTTACTCGTTACTATTGACGTCTTGAGCAAATATGTATGGGTTGAGCCGCTCGTCGACAAAACCGCACGCGCGGTCACTGCCGGGTTTAAAAGAATCCTCAAGAGAGCCGAAGATCGTTCACCCGTATGCTTACAAACAGATCGAGGAAAAGAGTTCCTCGGAAATGCATTCCAGAATTTTCTCAACGAGAGAGACATCCGGTTTAGGGTCGCTCGGAATCCTGATATCAAGGCTTCGATCGTTGAGCGATTCAATCGCACATTGAAACAACGAATGTGGCGCTTCTTCACGCATCGTAACACCCACCGTTATATTGACGTACTCCAACAATTCGTTCACTCCTATAACCATGTAAGGCATTCGACGATAAAAATGGAACCCGCGGCTGTAACACTGTACAATGCTCAGTTGGCCTACGAAAACACGGCTAAAAGCAATAGGGCGCGTGATAAGAAGAAAGCTCGCGGAAGCAATAAATACAAGCGCGGTGATCACGTGCGCATCAGTAGGACAAAAGGTACATTCGAAAAGGGTTATGAAAAAAATTGGAGTACTGAAATATTTAAAATCTCCCGCATTCTCAAACGCCAGGGTATTTCTACATATGAATTACACGATCTCCACGGAGAGTCAATAGATGGCTTCTTCTACCCGAAAGAATTAACGCCTGTGAGCGCTAAACGTGTAACAGAAGATAAAGAGTTCAAAATCGACCGCGTTATTAAGACGCGCGGTCGCGCTGCGAAGAAAGAGGTGTACGTTAGCTGGTTGGGCTACCCTGCAAAATTTAACTCTTGGATACCTGCGTCCAGCTTACGAAGCCTTGGTTCATAAACTAGTGAAAAACAAGGCGATCGGTATGGATAGCGAAAACTTTTTTATCGTTCTACCTAGCAACAGCAGCATGAAGAATTTCCCTGACATCACAACGACGAATTTTACGACGCAATTGCCGCGCGAAATTTCTTTACACGGCCAGTGGGCTGTAGGACTTACGGAAATTCACATACCGCACACCATAACGCACTTGCAGCGTGAAGATTGCAACATATTCTGGCATCCGTGCGGAGATGATGACGAAGAGGCACACTCCCGACAACTTTGTGATAAAATACCGCATGGGATGAAGGATCTTCAACAACGCGCACGGTGCATCGCATACCAACCGGCGTTGTAACCGCAGGGGTACGCCCTGCATGTATCAACAGGGCTCTACCTGATCAATTATTCGTATACACGGACATCTGTGTACCATATACCGTCGGTGATGTGCAAGCGGCATTGTTACGTATTGTTAATCTCGATACAGCCCGCTATACATACGGATCGACCGGTGTAAAATATTTTTCACCTGCGAATTATTTGTCTCTTATGAACAACCGTTTTCGCGTGGTTCGCATCGATATAAGAGACCATCTCGGTGTACCGATAGCATTCGAGTACGGCACACTGACCGTCACGCTTCATTTTAAACGTATCGGGTTGCTCTCGCGACACCTATGAGTTACTATCAGACGTATTACGAGAGCCAGGCCGGCGGTGGTGTGAGCCATGGCGTACCCGGGGTGTATGGAGGAGCACCGTATCAACGAGGACACGGCATCGGAAGTTTTCTAGGGGGCCCTTTCCGCAGAGTTTTGCCTCTTCTGAAATTGGGGGCCCGTGCTATAGGCAAAGAAGCGCTGCGTACAGGGATAAATGTTATAGAAGACGTTAGTAGGAATAATAGGCCCTTCAGAGAATCCATGCGCAATCGCCTCACGGAGTCCGGCGAGCACTTGAAACGTAAGGTAGGCGAGAAGGTGGATCTGCTTATGAGCGGATCGGGCTATAAAACCCCGCGGGGAAAATGGAGTATACATTCGCTAATGGGCCCTGCAAGTGCGCGTGTCACAGTGACAAAAAGGCGCGTGTCACGCGGCCGAGTGACGAAGAGTAGACCGGCTGGTAAACCACGGAAAAAGTCTAAAAAGAACACGCGCAAGCGTCGTAGGCTTCCGTTAAAACGGAAGAAAACTGGAAAAAAGAAAAGGGCGCGTACAAAGAGGAGTAAAAAGCATCGTACTCAACCCGATATTTTCGACAAAATTTTAAAATGTCGTTTCTTCACTCACATTCCCGCGAGTGTATGAAGAGTGAGCTTGATCTGTTCAGCATACCGCCGACTCAGACATCTATAGAAGCTTCACAATGGGTGCATTATAAACCCGTGTCCTCGCTCTCAGACGACAAAAATTGCGCCGGGGGTACTCCATAGCCCATGCGAAAACACTTGCTAAAACAACAGCCAAGTATCCTATAACGCGCGTTGAAGTAAAGGCTTTCACGATGCACAGCGGTATACTCGGTGATACACTGGAGAATGTCGTACTTGGGCAACTTCCGAAACGAATTATCGTGGGTTTCGTCTCAAATAAAGCATTCAACGGCGATATTGAGGCCAACCCGTATAACTTTCACCACCATAGCATAAATTACCTTTCGTTATACGTCGACGGTCAACAAGTCCCGAGCCGTCCTTTAAAGCCCCGGTTTACAAAGGGCAGAGAGCTCTCTGTAGAAAGCTACCACACGCTTTTCTCGGGTACGGGTATACATTTCCAGAACGAAGGGCTCGGTATATCGCGTAGCGACTACAGTAAAGGATACTGCCTTTTCGCATTTGATCTAACTCCAGATCTCGATGCTGATTGCTTTACCCACTGGAACCTCATCCGACACGGTAGCGTACGCGTCGAAGTACGTCTCGACGAAGCTCTCCCTTCTACAATAAATTGTATTGCCTACGCAGAATATGACAATATAATTGAGATAGACTCTTCACGCCAGGTTATAACTGACTTCAGCGCATAACCACATGTGCGGTTGAACGGCCTCATATGACCCACCAATGAAAATGGAGTGTATCGCCCAATCAAATTTTGGGGGCGTGCACGTATGCACGCTATAAAAAACATCACACGCCCGTGTTTCATGCGTCAGTCTCTCGTCTCCTCCACCATGGACTTTATCATCGACATTCAAGCACTTTACGATAAAAGCGGCTGCTTTCAACCAAAAGGGCTAGCAATCGTCAGTCTCCAAGATTCCGGCGTTTCGCACTGGATAATCACGCCTCCACACGATTTTTCGGATCTTCCACCAAAGTTCGCCGCCAGTAATAACCGCATAACATGCTTTTGTCACGGTCTCGAATGGTTTGACGGTGAAGTAGAATTAGACCATGTGTGGACCACGCTTCGTACATTGGTGCGTCATGCTATGCGGATATATGTGAGGGGTCTACAGAAAGCAGAATTGCTGCGACGCGTCCTCATCATTAACCTGGAGGATTACGTCGGGCCTACACTGAAGAATATGGCCGTTAGTGATGCGTTCTGTATGAATCATTCCCTTGCGCGGGAAAACAAACCAAAATGCGCGCTGAACAATGCCATGAAAATTAGGACTTGGTTACGCGGGCGGCTGGATCGCGTGGATAGCCCGATTTATATGGAGCCCATCAGCATGCCATCAGAGTCGGGGGAGAGGAAACGGGTCAACACCGTAAACGACCCCGCTCAACACGTTGTACCACGGCCCACCAACCTTAATTTGATAACGAAAAATTCACCGGGCGAGAACGCACGTGCTTTCCCTCCGCTCTGTGAGACATCAGAGACCCTGGAGACGCTTACGAACGGGTCAATGACATCGCTTAGCGGGGCCAGTAACGCATCTGCTTCTTACGTCACCAGCGAACTGGTTGGCCTCTATAAATGTAAAGGAGCCCCAACCCGCCTCCCCCGAGCCCCGACACGCCCACCGACACCGCCGCGCGCCACAGTGCATCGTTATTCGCTGAGTAAGAACTTCAACAATGAACAGCTTAGAGGTGATCGACGGGATGCGGATGATAAAAGCATCCACGAAAGGGGTCTATCCCGCAGACCGTATTCCGAAAGTCTGGTGTAGACCCGCCGCGATAGTCGCTAACACGGATATTCACACACGGCCTGGCACGCATTGGGTTGCGTTTTACGTCAACGAGGATGGCAACGCTATCTTTTTCGACAGCTACGGGTTCCCACCAATTATCCCACAACATTACAATCGTTTGCGAAGAAATGCCAGAACTCTCCGATGGAGTGGAAAACCCCTACAATCAGAGACGTCGAAGGTTTGTGAGGAATATTGTATTATGTTTCTGTATTACGTTTCTGTATTACATGGCTCGCGGCTACCGCCTTGATCGCTTCTATAGCCTTTTTTCACCGGATAGAGCCAGAAACGATCGTACAGTGACTCTTTTCCACCAGAAAGAGATATTGAGAACGGGGCGTGCCAAAGACGCGGTTGCACACCGTGGCCTCTCAGGGGACGGAAAGCATGCCCCCTGTTGTGTTCAGTCGTGTATACCTGTCGAGTGCTGCTATTCATGAAAAATGTTAAGTACCAAGTGTACCTATTGCCGGGGGCCAACCAACGTCGCCCCGGGAGGATCGCCGCGTGCAATCATTGTCACACTGTTGCTGGGTTCCACCCCCACTTGACTCGCCCCTACACGTACAAGACTTTAAATACGGCGCTAGCGCTGTCCGTGTACATCTAGCATCGCGTTCCTCGCCTCTGTATTGACAGCGCTCTATCAACCGAGTCAGCGACCTGTCGTGCCTCAGCGCTACACAAAACGAGGGCAACATCCAAAGAGCTTATCATCTTCAGTCTTGGTTGATTTCAACGAGTAACACACAACACTAAGCACAGCCGCCATTATTTCCAGCAAACTCAGCAGTTAGCGTCTCTATCGCTTTTTTGGTATTGCTCATCAAATCTCCCGTGGCCGACAACCGCACGCAACGTATAAACATGGCTGTGGATTACCCACAATCGCTGATCGCAGGGTACCCGCTGGCCGTCTACGTGTATGAGCGTCTACCAGAGCTGATACCCTTTGGCTCCGAGCTGCTATACATGTATTGGGAACCGCAAACTGACTTCTGGGTTCCATCCGATTCGAGGAGGCTGCCTGCAAATATCCTCGACGAGTGGATACAGGCTGTTAAAGAGAACCACGAATCCGTGATAAAACTCGGGGGCGTCTATTATTTGTATCAGCACGGGGTTGTCCACCCTGTTAATCAGCCTTACGAGGAGATCCTTTTTACCGATTCCTACCTGACAATGGGTTACAGGCGATATACTTAAAATCACACGCCGACACACTGGGCGGTCGAGAGTGAGTGAGAGAGAGAGAGAGAGAGAGAGAGAGAGAGAGAGAGAGAGAGGAAGTGTACGCCCGCACGATAATAATAAAGCTTTTGAAATGTATTCCGCGTAATAATTTCTATACCACTCGCCATCGAATGTACGAAACCACATGCTAATAAATAAAAGCATTTACATGCCTTGTTGAAAATGATTTCTTTTTGTTCAACCCTTGCCCTGACACAGTCCACGGTACGGGACCACCCTTACCTTGCGCCGCGTACCGAAACCTATTTTACCTAATATAGCAGTGAAAACGAACCGCCTGACAAGCAGCACCACGATCACCGTCGGTATGGTAGTAACCGCACATACCCACTCGCCTCCACCCCCACCAACGGTTCCCCAAAGCGGGACCCCCACCACCAATTCCCCATAAAGGCCCACCGAGACGGTGTGCCTCGCGAGACAACACGCACACACCGCGCCACCGATGATGTCAGCAACGTCTCGCCAGTACCTTCCTCGCTGCCAACATTTTCAAAACCTACGTGCGAGCACACACACACACGCACACACAGACACACACACACTCACCCGCCGCTACCCATCACCGCCGGTTCCACAAAGCGGGACCCCCCACCACCAATTCCTCATAAAGGCTCACCGAGACGGCCTGGCTCGCGAGACAGCACGTATGCACCGCGCCATCGGTGACGTCAGCGCCGTCTCCCCATAAGCGTTTTTGACTACTTACAATCGATATACTCGTCAGTACGAATGGGTAAAAACGATTCCTCGATAGTACAGATGGGTACAAACGTTTTCTCAGTGGTGCAAACGATATACTCGTCGATACGAACGGGTACAAACGATTGATCGATAGTACAGAGGGAGACAACCGATTTGCTCGGTAGTACAAACGATATACTCGTTGATACGAACGGGTACAAGCGATTGCTCGATAGTACGGACGGGTACAAACGTTTCCTCGGTGGTACAAACGATGTACTCTTTGATATGAACGGGTACAAACGATTGCTCGATAGTACAGATGGGTACAAACCTTTTCTCTGTGGTACAAACGATATACTCATCAGAACGAATGGGTACAAACGATTCCTCGATAGTACAGACGGGCAAAAATGTTTTCTCGGTGGTGCAAACGATATACTCGTCGATACGAACGGGTACAATCGATTGCTCGATAGTACAGACGGGTACAAACGATTTCTCGGTGGTACAAATGATATACTCGTCAGAACGAATGGGTACAAACGATACCTCGATAGTACAGACGGGTACAAACGTTTCTTCGGTGGTACAAACGATATACTCGTCGACACGAACGGGTACAAACGATTGCTCGATAGTACAGATGGGTACAAACGGTTTCTCGGTGGTACAAACGATATACTCGTCAGATCGAATGGGTACAAACGATTCCTCGATAGTATATACGGGTACAAACGATTTCTCGGTGGTACAGACGATATACTCGTCGATACGAACGGGTACAAATGATTGTTCGATAGTACAGACGGGTACAAACGTTTTCTCGTTGGTACAAACCATATACCTGTCAGTACGAATGGGTATAAACGATTGCCCGATAGTACAGACGGGTACAAACATTTTCTCGGTGGTACATATGAAATACTCGTCGATACAAAAGGGTACAAACGATTGGTCGATGATACAGACGGGTACAAACGTTTTCTCGGTGGTACATACGAAATACTCCCCGATACCAACGGGTACAAACGATTTCTCGGTGGTACAAACGATATACTGTCGATACGAACGGGTACAAACGATTGCTCGATAGTACAGCCGGGTACAAACGTTTTCTCAGTGGTACAAACGATATACTCGTCGATAAGAACGGGTACAAACGATTGCTCGATAGTACAGACGGGTACAAACGTTTTCTCGGTGGTACAAACGATATACTCGTCAATACGAATGGGTACAAACGATTACACGGTGGTCGAAACGATGTATTCACCGATACGAATGAATAGAAACAATTTCTAGGCGGTACAAACGATATACTTGTCGGTACGAACGGAAATAAAAAAAAAAAAATCGAAAATGTTTTTTTCCAGAAAAAATTCAAAAAAAAAAAATTCAAAAAAAAAGTTTTCAACGGTACAAACGGGTACAAACGATTCTCTTTTCAATCGCGTTTATTAAAATTGCTTAGCTCGAAATGGGTTGCGGTTCATTTTTCCATACCCTCGTACTTTTTTCCCCCTTATGGTACAAACGAAATTTAAGGCTGTACAAACGGGTACAAACCGAGTACAAACGAATGCAAAAAAAAAATTACTTTGTGTAAAGTCAGTTGGCAACTTCACACAGGTGTATTTCTTTCTCTTTTTCGCTCGCGCTTGCCACCTAGTTCGCTCTCTCTGGCGGGAGAGGCGCTTCGGTCTCTCTCGCGCGGACCTCTGTCGCCTCGCGTGGGCGTTCTTTGCTAGTGGCTCTGCAATGTTTTTCGTGGCCGGTCATGTGCTCGCGGGGCTAGCTGCCCGCAGCCATCATGGCTCCGGTCTGTTGACACTGGCGACGGGGTGCGGAGCCTTCCGCGGCCTTCCTCTACCACGCTTTTCGGTGTCTTGTGACCTACCACTGCTTCGGATGCTTGCCGCGTCAGCATTAATACATACATACGGCTTAACGCATCTGTATTCGTGTTCTTCTTGCCAGCCTTATACGCGATGGTATAGTTGAACTCCTCTATCTTTATTCTCCAGCGCATCAGTCGTGACCCAGGATCTTTTACATTGAAAAGCCAAGTGAGGGGCTTGTGATCCGTCATGATGGTGAATTTTGTTTCGTAAATGTATGGTCGGAATTGTGCTCCTGCCCAAATAATTGCTAGCATTTTCTTTTCCATTGTCAAGTAATTCATTTCTGCCTAATTGAGAGTACGACTAGCGTAACAGATAGGTAGATCTGCTCCAATTTTTCCTTGCGATAGGATCGCGCCAATTGCCTTGTCAGAGGCATCTGGTGTTACCACGAAGGGTTTCTTAAAATCTGGATATTGCAGAATAGGTGCTGTGGTGAGTGTTTCCTTTAATTTTTGGAACGCTTGTTCGCAAGTTTCGCTCCAAACCAATTTGTTTTCCTGTTTGATCAGTTCCGTTATCGGCTTTGCGATTTTTGAAAAATCCTGGATATATTTTCTATAATATCCAGCTAGTCCTAAGACCGATTGGAATTCTTTTACGTTTTTTGAGGCTGGAAATCGTTGTACAGCCTCTATTTTTTCCGGATCGGGTTTTACTCCTACTTCGGTTTTAATGTGTCCCAAGTACTGGGTTTCCTCTCGCAGAAATCGACATTTCCTAGTTTTAACCTTTAATTGTGCTTCCCTCAGTCGATCGAATACTTCTGTCAGCCTTTTGGTATGTTCTTCGAACGATGATCCGTCCACTACTATATCGTCAAGATATACGTAGCATTTTAAGCCCTGTAATCCAGCAAGTATAGCGTCCATCAGCCTTTGAAAGGTTGGTGGGGCGTGTTTTAATCCAAATGGCATTCGGTTGTACTCGTAATGTCCAAGCGGAGTGGAGAAAGCGGTTTTCTCCTTGTCTTTGTCGGCCATAGGCATTTGATGAATTCCCGATGACAAATCAAGAATCGTGAAGTATTTCACTCGTCCCAATTGGTC
Source organism: Ophion costatus (assembly GCA_951751655.1). Lineage (NCBI taxonomy): Eukaryota > Metazoa > Arthropoda > Insecta > Hymenoptera > Ichneumonidae > Ophion > Ophion costatus. The sequence continues at coordinate 5,886,146 of OX632367.1, forward strand.
CAGTAATCCGGTAATTTCGGGCAATGGATACGAGTCTCCTTCCGTTGCATCGTTTAGTTTTCGGAAGTCTACTACCACTCTCTTGCATATGTTTCCGTTAGCGTCAGGCTCTTTTGGAACGTCGAGTAGAGGAGCATTCCATGCGCTCTTGCTCGCTCGAATTATTGCGTTTTTTTAGCATCTCTTTTGTCTGCGCCATCACTTCTTGCTTGTGTACTTCTGCTAATCGGTGCGGACGAATTTTTATTGGCGTTGTCCCTTGCCGTACGTTTATGCGGTGCTCCACTATAGCGGTGCATCCAAGCGGCTCTTCCTCCAAGTGGAAGACGTCAGCGTATGCGTCGGCGAATTTGCGTAGGAATTTTTCTTCTTCTCGGTTTAAGTTCGAATCTCCTTTGATTTCTTCCCATATTTTTTCTCTTCTTTTTATTGTTCCGGCGAACGATACAGCACTTATTTCGTCTTTTTCCGTCGGCTTTTCTTCTTTAATTTCTTCAATTTGCACCGTTTGCCTTTCTATTTCGATTCATTTATTGTTTGTTTGTCGCACCATTATGAGGGAATTTTCCGCCTATTTTTACTCCTGGTAGTACTTTCTTTGCTTCGACACATCCTATGTTTGCCGTCATTGTTTTTGCGTGAAACACCTGTTCGGTCCTCGGAGGCAATTTAATTTTCTTTGATCCATTCAGCATAGGAATCACATGTCCATATATTTTTATGTATCTTCCGTTTAGAATATGGCCGTTGTGCTCCCTCATGAGATCTAGACCCTCTATTCCGTCTACTTCCAGTGGAACTGTGTCATGTATTACGTAGAATCCATGTTCTACTTTTACAGCGGGTGTTTCGAGCACAAGCATAATTTTGCACAGTGCGTAGAATTTTTTTCCTCCGATTGCTTTGAGTTCGACCGTTTCTCCTATTATTTCTGTGTCCTTTTTCAATACGCTCTTTTTTATGAGGCTACATTGAGCTCCTGTATCTCCTTTAAATGTGAGCATTTTTTCTTTTGCCTGGGGAGACGCGATGTGGAAGTCGCTAGCGGCTCCTCTGCAATTAATCGTCGTTATCCAGTGCGACTTTATTTTCTTCTTTGTATTTTTTCGTTTGGACGGACCTGTATACGATGCTTCGATTATTTTACTGACGTTGCGTTTTTCTCTTCGTTTGTTGCCGTTATCATATCGGGCGAAAATGACCCGATTGTTTTCCTTTTTTCGCTGTTGTTGCGGTTTTCTTCTCTTAGCCTGTCTTCTTTCGGCTTATTTTTATTTGCGTTCCAGTGATACTGATTTGAATGCCCTGGAGGCCCATTCTTGTTGTAGTAGCTGGTTCTTTGGCCCTGGTGATAATTCGTTTGACTTTTCTGGTGATATCCGGTTCCCGTTGCCTGTCGCTATCCATTTCCTTGTCCTTGTTGCCAATTTCTTGTTCGGCAATCCTTATACACCTGTCCCGGATTCTTGCAGTAATTGGCAGTAATATTTATTTGATGCACGCTTTTCGATGGAGCTCGGAGACTGTATCTCCCATAGGAAAGTGTGTTGGTTCAGCAATCCTTGGCCAAATGTCCAACCTTGTGGCATTTGTTGCACGTTACGATCGCTCGTTTTTCCAGATGAGTCTGTTTATCGATGGATTCACCACCCTGTATTGCTTTTTCCTCTTCCATTGCTCCTATAAGGGCTGTTCCGAGGTCCTTGAATCCTCGGGCCTTTACGATGATCTGATACTCCCTTCGAAGTCCTCTTTCGAAGTTGTAAAGGGCTAGTTGCCTAACGTATGCTTCAATTAGCCTGTTTCTTTTTGTGATCGAGCTGCGATTATGCTGGCCTCAATCAATCCCATCATCACTGCTTCGAGTCGTTGACCATATGTTAACACGCTTTCGTTGTATTTTTGCTTACATGGGTTAAAATCATTTCGTCTTTAAATTGTTGATGTGTGTCGATTTGCTTATATCGCGTATCTTTTCGCGCCTTTCCTACTATTTTTGTTGCTAATACGGATTTTAATAAAGACGGTCTATCGGCGACTGCGATGCTTTCGTTCGGATAGCTAAATGCGTCTATTATATCGTCGACTTCGTCAGGTTTTTCGCCGTCAAATCGGGGTATGAGGTTCCGAGCCTCCTTTAAAGTCATAAATTCATTTTCTTGCGCCATATTTTCTGAATTAATTTGAAGTAGAGAAAATTCTTGTATTTCTATGTCGCGACCACGCCTAACATCTATATTTTCGAGAGATTGATCGGAATATATAGAGAAATGAACCGTTCGAACTGCTGCGGTTCAAAATTTGGTACGTTTCGCGGCTGTCGGCCTATTTTGAGAATTTTGTGAATTTGGACTTTCGTCTGAACTTGTCGCCAATCTAAATCGTTTCTTCCTAGGTCCCTTTATTTCTTCTTCTATTTCTTTTTCTATTTGAGTTTCGGAGCGATCTCGTGCGCTGAGATCATCAAATGTGGAATTTAATGAACGCGATAATTTATTATTACCCGGTAATCAGTATATTTTACGGCGCTCGTCTTCGTTTGATATTAATTTTCAGTTTTGGCTTTGGAGGGTATTCTTTTAATAAATGTTCCGTCACTTACATAACGATGATTCGCCTCATGTTGATCGATGGCTTGTAGTCGGTTGTTCAAAGGTTGTTGACCTCGTTTGTGTTGTTGTTTGGCAAGAATTTGACAGTGTTGTTCCCTGTTGTCGGGTTGATGTTCCGTTGTAGGAGGTGTTTGGCGAGTCTTCGTCCTTGGGTCGGTCTGGTATCGATGATCCCCGGGATCTGGTTGCTTTTGGACAGGTCTGTATGGTTGGCTCGGGCGTTTCCTTACGCCGTACTTTTTCTTTTCATTTGTCTAGTTCGACGGTCGTTGATCGGATGACTCGTTGACCTCTTTTCCAGCACTTGCTGCATTCTGTTTATTTTGTACGTTGGATAGAATATTTCCTTCGCTTTTTCCAAGTTGTGGAATGCAAAGTTGCGGTATCTCCAGTTGCCGGTATCCCACCGCTGCCACCAATGTTGTACCCCGGCTTCTGACGATGCGCAGAGAGCACGGAATTTCGCTATCGAGTAAATTGATACGGCGGGTTGTCGGGTGCTCGAGGGCGAGGGCATGTGGAACCTTGCCCGGTCCGAGTAAATATCCAACTAGGGATGTTGCAACTTGACCAACTAATACTTTATTTAAAATCAGGCAACAAAATTACAATTTTTTTTATGCCTTGAGACGGACCGCTTCAGCTTCTGGCCGAAGACTGCCTTCCGGCTGAACTTTCGGCTAATTGTTAGCTCGGGTTTTCGCAATCAATCGTTCGAGAACGTTCGAATCGTTCGATTGCGATTCAGCGATTTGTATCGCTAAAGTCACCTCTGGAGGTGCTTTAATTGCCGAAACTGCCGGCGTTGCACAGGGGCCGTTGGTCTCTTGATTTCGCAAATCGAATATACTCGTTACTGTGCGTCTCAAATTATCGGCTTAATATTGGGGCACAACAAATTTTTTTGAGACTGATGTTTTAGAGATCCCATCTCCCTTAAAATCTATTTCGATGTAAAAAATCCTGAATTTTTTCGTAAAATATACTTTTGAAACCGAGAAAAATGGGGCAACGCCCCAAAAATCAATTTTTATACTTTCAACGTGATTTTCGTAATTTTTAAAACATCGCAAAATTTCAGCATATTTTTTTCAAAAAGTTTGGCTTTCTCTGAAGAACCGTTTTTTAAAAGAATATCTAACTATAATTAGAAAGAAGTTATGTACATTTGAAAATTTGGTGTTTTACAAAATTGGAAAACTGAGCTGCCATTACTCAAAAACTATTGCGTACAAAAATTCGAAAAAAATCATGGATGCTTTTTTCAATATGACTTTTCAGATGAACTTCTTAGTTTTGCTAAATTCAGACCACCCGGTACAATTTTGACACAGAATTGGTGGGAATAACCCTATATAAAACGCTAGGGTGTTAATAATAACACCTTAATGTTTATGGACGATATAGATAGATCCTGTGAACCCTCTGGACCCGCCATCTATATATCTATAGATGGAGGGTCCAGAGCGTTTACAGTGCGCCTACACTGACGACAAAGTTCTATTGATATTAACTAACCGCATCTATTCGATTCCTTTTTATTTAACTCGATGTTTCGTAAAACTAAATTTGTCCTATTGCATTCCATTATTATAATCATTCATTTTGAATATATTCAAATATTTGATTCATTCGAATCAAAATGTAATTTCGGCCAAAAACTAAATATTTTATTCGATCCCAATACATTTGTTATTCCGATTCATCTGTTTAAGAAACCATTTAGTTGAATTCACTAAATGGATCTAATTAATTTTTTAAATTCGCATTAAATAGAATTTCCGTAGAGTTGTTGTGCCCAAATATTAAGCGCATAATTTAAGACGCACAGTAACGAGTATATTCGATTTGCGAAATCAAGAGGCCGACGGCCTCTGTGCAGCGCCGGCAGTTTCGGCAAGTGAAGCACCTCCAGAGGTGACGATACAAATCGCTGAATCGCAATCGAACGATTCAAACGTTCTCGAACGATTGATTGCGAAAACCCGAGCTAACAATTGGCCGAAAGGTTCAACCGAAAGGCAGTCTTCGGCCAGAAGCCGAAGCGGTCGGTCTCAAGGCATACAAAAGAATTATAATTTTGTTGCCTAATTTTAAATAAAGTATAAGTTGTTCAAGTTGCAGCATCCCTAGTTGTAGATTTACTCGGAACGGGCAAGGTCCCACATGCCCTCGCCCTCGAGCACCCGACAACTCACCGTGTCAATTTACTCGAGAGCTAAATTCCGTTCTCTCCGCGCATCGTCAGAAGCCGGGGCACAACATTGGTGGCAGCGGTGGGATTCCCGCAACTGGAGATACCGCAACTTTGCATTCCACAACTTGGAGAAAACGAAGGAAATATTCTATCCAACGTACAAAATAAACAGAACGCAGCAAGTGCTGAAAAAGAGGTCAACGAGTCATCCGATCAACGACCGTCGAACCAGACAAATAAAAAGAAAAAGTGCGGCGTAAGCAAACGCCCGAGTCAACCGTACAGAGCTGTCCAAAAGCAACCAGATCCCGAGGATCATCGATACTAGACCGACCCACGGACGAAGACTCACCAAACACCTCCTACAACGGAACAACAACACGACAACAGGGAACATCACTGTCAAATTCCTGCCAAACAACAACAAGAACGAGGTCAACAACCTTTGAACAACCGACTACAAGCCTCTACCTGAGCCGAATCATCGTTCTGTAAGTGACGGAACATTTATTAAAAGAATACCCTCCAAAGCCAAAACTGAAAATTAATGTCAAACGAAGACGAGCGCCGCAAAATATACCGATTACCGGGTAATAATAAATTATCGCGTTCATTAAATTCCATATTCGACGATGTCAGCGCACGAGATCGCTCCGAAATTCAAATAGAAAAAGAAATAGAAGAAGATATAAAGGAACCTAGGAAGAAACGATTTAGATCCGCGACAAGTTCAGACGAAAGTCCAAATTCACAGAATTTTCAAAATAGGCCGACAGCCGCGAAACGTACCAAATTTCGAACCGCAGCAGATTGAACGGTTCATTTCTCTATATATTCCGATCAATCTTTCGAAAATATAGATGTTAGGCGTGGTCGCGAAATAGAAATACAAGAATTTTCTCTACTTCAAATTAATTCAGAAAATATGGCGCAAGACAATGAATTTATGACTTTAAAGACGGCTCGGAACCTCATACCCCGATTTGACGGCGAAAAACCTGACGAAGTCGACGATATAATAGAAGCATTCGGCTATGCGAACGAAAGCATCGCAGTCGCCGATAGACCGTCTTTTTACCGTCTTTAGACCGACTTTATTAAAATCCGTGTTGGCAACGAAAATAGTAGGAAAGGCGCGAAAAGATACGCGATATAAACAAATCGACACATGGCAACAATTTAAAGACCAGGGAACAAATTTCCTTAGCGAAACATTCCCGGAAATGTGTCAATTGTTCCGCATCAAGAAAATTCAAACGACGGCATATCATCCACAATCAAATGGAGCATTGGAACGGTCACATCGTATACTCGCTGAATACCTGAAATTCTTCATAAAAGAGGATCAAATGGATTGGGATGAATGGCTGTCATACGCAATGTTCACGTATAATACCACTCCACACACAGATACAGGTTTTACACCGTATGAATTAGTGTTTGGAAAGGTAGCCGATCTACCGACGGCGCTCTAAGAAGCACCACGAAAGACGTACTCGTACGACAAATATGTCTCCGAGTTACGCGAACGGCTTCGCGCAACATGGCACGTGGCGAAAGAACGTTTGGAAAAAGGAAAAGAAAGGGAAAAGGAAGGGCATCATGCCACTGCTGGTACGGTAGAGTACCGCCCCGGCGACTGAGTCCTCCTCCACGACACTACTATACGCCGAGGCCGATCAGCGAAGCTGTCCCCTAAGTGGACAGGGCCTTACGTCGTACACAGCAAAGACTCCGACGTGAACTACACTATCGGCCGTGGGCGCAAGGCTGTGCGGGTACACGTGGACCGCATCAAGACCTACATTACGCACTAAACGATGGAGTAGATATCTTATCGCGGGGCCATGAGGCCGAACCGCGGTATACCCCATCACTCGCTTCCGAGCGAGGAGTAGGCGGCGAGGACCACCATTGGTGCGCGCACGAGCGGCGTACCACACGCGCGCTCCCAAAGATAAGAATATAATAATAAAGAAACAATAATAAAAATAATAGGAAAAAATATATTATATTAATAAAATACGTCACGTTGCAAAGACCTGGAAAAAAAAGGAAAGCGAGCGGGGAAGAATAACAAAAACAAACAAGAATAAAAATAAATAACAAAACCAGTTTATAAAAAACAAAAAAAAGGAGAATGTTTATAATAAAAATAATAGAGATGAAAAAAAGAGCAAATAGAACCAGAAGATACGAAAATATAAAAATGACAAATATTTTACAAAAAAGTATATAATTCAAAATGTATATAAAAAAGTGAGTTGAATAAGAATAATAATAATAAAAGGAAAACAATATGCCGTTTTTGTACGTATGTTATAATTCGAAAGATTTAAGAGACACCACGTAGCCGTCCAATAACGGGTTGTTCACGACCCTTCGAGGGGGTGGAGAGTAAAAAGGGATCGAAGCCCAAAAGGACCCGCTGTAGCCCATGCGAATGCATTCGGCACAGACGGTACATTCTACTGACCCTGCATTAGGAGACCCGCATGGTCCCTGACCGCGACGCTGTCGAAGCATCGACAAAATTCGCGTATTAGTAGAAAGTGAGTAGAAAGAGATAGAATAGAGAGAGAGGAAATCGCAAAGTAAGCAAAATACGAGTATTCGAACTCGCAAGAAAAAAGTATCGCACGTACAAATAGGGAAGCGAGCAAAATAAAAAATAAAAAAAATATAAAAATAAAATGGCAAACCTTTTTGCAGGTTATTAATCTGAACAGTTAGAACGACAGAAGGGACTAACGAAAGAAAGGAAAATAGAGAATTCCACGCAACTCAATTTTCCACAACTCCAGGAATTTATTACGGGGAAATCGGAAAACTGCATACGATCAAAGAAATATGGAAAATACTAATCCGCATGGATCTTCTGCCAATAGCAAATAGAGAAAAGAGTATGAGGGAAAAGCTAGGAAAACTATTAGAATTATGTCAAACAATGCCAGAGGACAAGCCATGTGCTCTCGTAATGAACTCCCTCGAAACTATGAAAAGAGAAATCAATTCCGAAATGCAATCCACTTACGATATAACAGGCACAAAAGGTAGAATAAATAAAAGAGGACTAATAGACGGATTAGGTTCTATCATAAAATCCTTAACTGGTCATTTGGATGCACATGATGCAATAAAAATCGAAAGGAAAATCACGGCGGTAACGAAAAAACAAGAAACGACAGAAGATGCGTTAAAAAAAATGTGCAAATCCAGCAAATTACACTGGAAATGTTCAATCGCACAACGAATCGCCTTGCGGCAAACGAAGAAACATTAGACCGTTTAATAAACGAGTTACATCATGGAATGAAAAATCTCGTAATAGATATTTTAACTCGCCAACAATTGGACGAGAAATTAACAACTATTAGCGTAATAATCGAATCCTTATTAAACGACATACGTCAACTATCTAACTTTTTAGTAGGCTTGCGAAAAGGAATCGTTAATCCTACAATATTGCCGCCTAGACAACTCTATGCGTATCTAATAGAAGCATTACCAAATCTACCAAAAGGACTAAATTTTCCGACAAAAATACGTCCAGAAAAAATTAACGAATTACTGGAAATTTCCGAATTAGGCGCATACAGTATTCAAAATACCCTCACCGTTGTGATCAAAATTCCATTAATCAAGAACAACGAGTTCAATGTGAAAAAAGTATATCCTCTACCCGTAAGAGTAGAAAACGATACGTTTCGATTCATAGAAACGACCGTCAAAAATATTATAATTGATAGAGAGCGTCGAGAATATCTGTCATTCTCTGAAATCGAATGATCCAAATGTAAACGACAAAATTATCAATATTACTATCATCCATAAAACGCGAGACAAATAATACGATCAGGAACACCATGCGAACTATCGATATTTTTAGGAAAAGACCCCGAAAAAGTGAATTGTACACATCGTTTAGTTAAATTAGAAAATTCTTTGGTCATGGCCTTGGATCAAGAAGGGCAATGGATATATGTAGCCCCAGAGACAGTAGCTCTCACGATAAACTGTAAAAATTCTGCGACAACTCATGCGACAATTACTGGAACAGGATTATTGGCTTTCGATGGGAAATTTTCCGTCACCGCCATAGATTTTAAGATTGAAAATTTGAAGGAAACTGTACACGAAAAATTCCTACATTTTTGCCACCATTCAACCTATCCTTTCTGACTACAGAAAATGATATACCTCAACCTTCAATATTGGAAAATATTCCTCATACGATAATTAATGATCCATACGAAGTTAACAAAATTGACGAACGAATCGAAATATTGAAAACAAAGCTAAACAAAAACTACGATCATGTGACGATACAGAGTCACAACATCGCAATAATTATATTATATCTCGGAATTAAAGGGTTGCAACGGCGACGTTTAAATGTATCATCGCCGAACGACAACCTTGCTGACGTAGCTCCGGCTAGACCGCGAGCTGTCAAACGCAAAGTAACAGCTGACTCGCAAAATCCGCGAGTCATATTCACGCGAGATGCACCGCGCACCCGCACAACGTGAATGTGTATGAAAGAAAAAAATAGAAATATTCAAAAAGGACGTATATGTTATAATATTAGAAAGACACTTGTACCTTCGTATTCTATTGTATTATTCTAAGCCGAGAGACGACCGAGAGACAAAAAAAAAAATTGCCAGCGGCTATGAAAAAAATGTATTATTTCGCCGAAACTGTGAATTCCGTGTTCCTAAGGAGGAGGAATGTTGTGCCCCAATATTAAGCGCATAATTTGAGACGCACAGTAACGAGTATATTCGATTTGCGAAATCAAGAGGCCATCGGCCCCTGTGCAACGCCGGCAGTTTCGGCAAGTGAAGCACTTCCAGAGGTGACTTTGGCGATACAAATCGCTGAATCGCAATCGAACGATTCGAACGTTCTCGAACGATTGATTGCGAAAACCCAAGCTAACAATTAGCCGAAAGGTTCAACCGAAAAGCAGTCTTCGGCCAGAAGTCGAAGCGGTCGGTCTCAAGGCATAACAAAGAATTGAAATTTTGTTGCCTGATTTTAAATAAAGTGTAATTTGTTCAAGTTGCAACATCCTTAGTTGGAGATTTACTCGGAACGGGCAAGATCCCACATACCCTCGCCCTCAAGCACCCGACAACCCACCTTGTCAATTTACTCGAGAGCGAAATTCCGTGTTCTCCGCGCATCGACAGAAGCCGGGGCACAACAAATTAAATTAAAATTTTTCGGAATTTTTTAAAATTTTATTTCAAAATAAAAATGTTTGTTATTTTTATTTATATTTTATAAATTTGTAAGTGAGATATTTTATAACCTTAAAACCTATAGTAGCTATTCAAATTAATTACTACTTATTATTAGATCTTATTTACTTATCATCTTATTTCTAACCAGTAGCGATTGTTTTGGCTAATTATCATCTCAAAAATCTAAGACGGAGAGAAGGAAAGTGATGTTTCAATCCATTGAATAAACCATCACGCGAGTTAACTCTAGTTTTTTCTTATCGTTACCTTGGAATATAAGACAAAAGTTGTGGTAAATTATTTTTTTTTTTTAATTGCAATTTGTTCGTTTTATCCCAAGTTAATGGAATGTTCTGACAAGAATTGTTATTCTTTTTTGTCAAATTTCCATGAAACATCTAATATATTCATGTGTTTCATAATAAATATAGATAATCCTTCGAAAACTGCCTTAAGACGAATTTCTACAAAGGATCTCACAAAATTTCCACGCACTGATGAGTTTGCTGTTCTATGTTCAGTATGTCGAAAATAAGTAGCGAAATATATACCAAATGAAGACGCATTTAATACGCGAACTTTATCACGTGAAATATCGAATGTATCAGAAACACTTCCGATTTCATCATCACAGTCTTCTAGTGATATTACGTTACCACACACGGTCGAGGATTTTTGTAAAATAAGCCCAATCCAAGAAAACCTGTAAGATTTATTTATTAGGTTGATAAAAAAGTTTTGTCGCAATAATTTAAATATAATTTGTTTATTCATATATCTTATACAAAACATTTCTAATCAACAATATATTCGCCATCGGTTCCTAGGACACTCGACCATCTAGTTGGCAAATCATTTATTCCCTTTGCCCAAAACTGCGACGGCCGGGACTCAAAGAAATTTGAAACATCCCTTCTGAGATCGTCGACGTTTTTGAAAGTTTTGTTCCTCAAATATGCCTTCAAATGTCTGAACAAATGGTACTCAGATGGCGCGATGTCGGGAGAGTATGGTGGATGAGGAACGGTATTCCAATGAAGCTCAGTGATTGTTTTGTGGGTTTCCTTTGCTACATGGGGTCTCGCGTTGTCGTGGAGAAGGTACACAGTCGCGCGTCTTGGCTGTTTTTCTCTTATAGCTTTTGCCAATGCCTGGAGATTCTCGATGTATCGTGCAGAGGAGATCGTCTTGCCTACGGGGAGAAAATTGTGAAACAGCATTCCCTTTGCGTCTCAGAAACAGCACAACAAAATCTTTTGTGAGTGACGATCAGGTTTCGGTTGGTGTGGCGGTTTTTCTCCGATAGGAAGCCAGTAGGCTAGATGCGTTCTATTATCATACAAGACCCAGCTTCCATCTCCCGTCGCCAGATCTTCTAAAAACTCCTTGCGATGAGGGCGAAGCAGGAGAGATTGGCAGATGGTCACGCGGCAGTTCTTATTGGCGTCAGTGAGACGGTGTGGTATCCATTGAGCTAGAACCTTCCTGTATCCCAAGTTGTGTAAGTGATTTACTATTGACGGTTGGGTACAGCCAAGTTCTCTTGCTAGCTCGTGCGCACTTGCCTCCGGTTTTTCTTTGATGCAGCGGAGTAATGCGTGTCCATCGATGGTCGACGGTCGTCCGGAACGTTCCTTATCGTCAAGGCTTATGTCTCCACATTTAAAACGATTGAACCAACGCTGGACTGTTGGATGAGAAACTACGTTCTCGCTGAATGCATCCTGAATATTTTGAGCAGTTGTGCTTGCGTTCGTGCTGCGCCGCCACTCGTAAAATATGATCGCTTGAAGTTGCTCCTGTGAGATCGAAGTCATTTCTGTCCACTAGAACGCGCGCTCGTCCTTTTATACCCTGTCACGCGGAAGAGTAGAAAACATTCTAGAATATTCTCGACATAGCTCAATGTCATATTGCGTCAATACGTAAAAAAACATTTTAAACATTTTTGCGACAACACTTTTTTATAAACCTAATATATAGTTAAAATTTCTACTTTTCAAAACTCAATATTGAAAGGTTAAAATTAAAATATTATTGTAATTTCAGTTTGCGTGGTCCAAATTACACCAAACGTAAGAGCGATCAAGTCCATGCATCTGTAGATAAGAAGCCAAAAGTAGAATTTGGAGTTAATTTTGAAGCATCTTCTGAATGTGCGGAAAAGGCATTTATGTTGATGTTTACAAAATTAAAAGAAAGATTTAAATCAGAATCTGAAAGGTAAATTCTAGTTCTTACGTTGTAAATTTGAATTTTTGTATTATAATTATATTTTAAATAAATGCTTTTTGTCCTTTGAAGATCACGTAAGATCGAATATTTAAGACTGTTGCCAGACTATTGGAGTACGACTCGTATTCAGCAAGAATTCGATTGCTCTAGAAGATTAGTGATTGATGCTAAAAACGTGTCTGAAGAGAAACCGCACGTTCCTGAATCTTCTAAATTGAAACCACGGAATCGACCATTAGATGAAAGAACCCGTCAAAAAGTCGTTGAATTTTATGGAGATCAGGCAAATGTTAGGCAACTACTAGAAGCGAAGGATTTTAAATCTGTCAAAAACGCTGACGGCTCCAGATCTCGTAAACAAAAGAAACAATTGATGTATAACCTCCGAGAATTACATTGTAATTTTAAAGAGACATTCCTGGATTATCCAATTGGCTTTGCTAATTTTCCAGAGTTACGGCCTCAACATAGTGTAATGGCAGGTGCTGCAGGCACACACACTGTTTGTGTATGCACTACACATCAAAACCTGAAGCCCATGTTGGAAGCTATGTACAATAAATTCATTTTAAATTTTCTGTCGTTTCATTTCTTAGATTTATGATGTTTTTTTCGGGTCCTAATCTGTCTTTACGGATAAAAGACATAGATTGGCTTAATAAAACAAAACCTCTCTATAAAAGTTTATAAGCCGAATTTGTTTATCCTGAAGCCACTGAAGAATGCTACTATAGACGATGTGAAAAGTGCCCTAAAGCTTCAGATACTACCGAACGCTTGGAAAAAATATTCGAAAGCAATCAAGTGCATGAAATCAATTACAAAATGAGGACAAACACCAATTATTGTACCTTAATGTAAACTGTACCACTGAACATTTTCTTGAATCTTTTCTCAGTCAGATCGAGAAAATATTGAAGCATGATTTTGTAGCGAAATCACAGAGCCGCTATTGCTCGACTTTAAAAGCTCTTTTAAAATCAGGTGAATTTTGAGTGACTATGGGTGTCGCTGAGAATTATGCTTTTGTGATACAAGAAGCTGCACGAGGTTTTCATTGGAATAACGATTAGGCTGCCGTTTTTCCTATGGTAATTTATTTCAAAGAAAATAATCTGTTAAAACACGTTAATTTGGTGGCTATTTTCGATTGTAAGGAGCATGAAACGGTAGCTGTTCATATGTACCGGAAAGAGCTTATAAACTTTCTAAGAGCCGAATTTGAAGAAGTAGAAAGGATTTATTACTCCACAGATAGAGCACCGCAAAAATTCAAAAACAAGTCTGCCGTCATAAGCACGATTTTTGCATTGATGCTGAATGGCACTTTTTTGCAACAGCCCACGAAAAGGGGGAATGTGATGGCTTAGCAGGCTCGATTAAACGGTTGGCTTCAAGAGCAGCGTTGCAAATGGGTACTCGAAATGAGATTTTGACTCCTTTAGCATTGTATGAACGGGCCAAAGAGTCGTTTGACAACGTAAAATTTAGATTTGTATCAAAAGAAACAAACTTTGTCAAAACCATTTAAAACCAAGGTTTTCGAAAGCTGTACAACTCAAAGGTACACAATCTTTGCATTGTGTAATACCATGCAGTGATGACCCGCATTTTTGTATCGTGAAAAATGTATCAGAAAAATCGAACAAAGTTCGAGTAATGAAAAGTGAATGAATTTCATTCTATATGTAGATATGAATTTCATTGTCCATGACATTTATTCCACTCAACCTTAAACCTTTAATGGCATTTTTGTTACGTAAATAAACATTCAGAGTTTGTATAAGGTAATGTCATGTCACATAAGCAAATTTAGAAAAGATTATTCAACATTCATAGCTACTTTTGGTATTAAGGTTACAAAGTCTCTCACTTACAAATTTATAGAATTAAAATAATAACAATATTTTTTATTATCAAATAACATTCTTTAAATTGCGAAAATTTTTATTTAATTTTTCTGAGGCTGATGTTTTAGAGATCCCATGTCGTTTAAAATCTATTTCGATGAAAAAAATTCTGAATTTTTCGAAAAAATGCTTTCTAAACCGGGAAAAATGGGGCAAGGCCCGAAAAGTCAATTTGTATACTTTGAACGTGATTTTCGTAATTTTTTAAGCGACCTAGAATTTCAGAATATTTTTCCAAAGGTTCATGTTTTTCTCTAAAAAAAATCGTTTTTTAAAAAATTTTCTAGCTTTAATTGGAAAGAAGTTATGGGCATTTGAACATTTGGTATTCTGGAAAATTTGAAAACTGTGAGCCACCATTACTCAAAAACTATTGGATAAAAAATTCATAAAAAATAATCGATGCTTGTTGGTTTGTTTGGGTTCGGGTTATGACCGTTCAGATGACCTACTCAGTTTTGCTAAATTCAGACCACCCGGTACAACTTTAACACAGAATTGGTGGAATCACCCATAGATATCAACATTATATGTTATTTAAATATACACTGCAGTAGTATAGCTAGGCCGGTTCTAAGCCACTTTGGGGGGGGGGGGGGGGGGGGGAGCGACGGCCTCTGTGGAGGGCAGTGCAGCCAGATCGCGCCCGAAAGTTACCCTCTGTCTAGTCGTTTGCGCGCCCATCACACAATCATAGTAGCGCGTGTCCGTGAGCGAGCGACGCTCGGACATTTTCGGAAAGAGCCGAGTGCCGTCGAAGTTTCCCGACCGCGCCTTCGGCAGCTACACCAATACATGGACGCTGAGCACGTTCATGTGCGCCCAAGCCAAAACGAAGGCTTCGAGGGAAAAAGCAATCTGAGCACGACCCGCGAGTGACGTCACGCGACGGCACGCGCGAGGCTTTTAGATGATGTCAATGCTTATTTGCTCTTGATGCTCTGCGTTACTAATGTATACAAAAAAAATGTATCGCGCACTCTGAACGCTTATTTTTTTAATATATACGTTAATTTAAATATAATAATAAATCTAAATTGCAACTTATTTATCTTCTAAAAAATTGTTTACGCTTTACTCACACCCGTCCTTATGCCAAATAAATTATAATTCAGAAAAGTAAGTGAAAATATATTTATATTCGTATTATTATATTAATTCTCATACTTTCATCAAGCGATAAAGTATTATCTCCAAAAACAAGTCAATCATCCATCCGGCCGCCAATCGTAAGTGCCAGAAAGTGCATCTTTAACACAAGCGATAGGATGGTCCCGTTGGTAGCGTTCTTGGCTTCGGTCCGTAGAGGCGCAGGATCGTTCCTCACGCTCAGCGCTTTTTTTTTTTAATCATGGTTACTATGAATTTTCATTTGATTAGTTATTTTTATTAGTTATCATATTTATTTTAATTAGTTATCTTTTAGTACCGAAAAATTTATCGCGCACTCTGACCGCTTATTTTATTAGCTTTTACGTTAATTTAAATATAATAAATCTAAAATACAACTTATTTATCTTCTAGCAAAATGTTTGCGCTTTACTCACACCCGACCCTATGCCAAATAAATTGTAATTCATAAAAGTAAGCGGAAATATATTTATCTTCGTATTATTATATTCATTCTCATATACTTTCATCAAGCGATAAAGTATTATCCCCAAAAACAACCATCCATCCGACCGCGAATTGTAAGTACCAGAAAGTGAACATACATTGATACAAAAAATTAAAGGAGCAAGAGAAGTTGAACTTCGTCAAAAGTGGTCGTACAAAAAAAAAGGATGTTAAAGCTTCAAGTTTCTAGTTTTAGTTCCGACAATGATTTTTTTTTAGAATCACTGATTGCGCGTCGGAAGAAATATCACGGCAAAAAAAATTTTGCAAATTTTTACGTTTTTCAAAGTTCTGCACGTGTTTTGGAAATTTTTTTCGGACTTGACCAATATCAAGGTCATTGAGCCCATTCAATTCAGTTCAATTTGCTTTTTTTTTATCTCCTTACGACCATTTTTCGCTGAGATATCGGCCTCTGAATGAAAAAACGTCCTTTTGTCTGCAGTCATCGATATCTCGGGAACTAATGGTCGTACGGGAATTCGACCGGCAATTTTGGAAACGTAAATACATGCTCTACAAGCTCTGATTATTATTGTAGGTTTAAAAAAAATTATTTTTGCCATCAGTTTTAAAAAAGTACAGAAAACGATGTTTTCTTGGTTTTTATAAAATCCACCGCTACTTTGCAAATATTGCGATAAACACTAATGTTTATGGACGGTCATTCGGCTCCATATGTCCCCAAGAGCTATGCAAAATTCCAAATTGATCCGTTCATCGGTCTTTCTTGCCCGATTGACCAAAATATGAAAAAAAATTAAAGGAACAAGTTTCCTCCTTCTCAGACATCATTTCATGATTATTAAGAGGAAAAACAACTTTTCACTACTTTTCGTACGATTGGGTATTGAGTACGCATTAAATGTTGGAAAAGAACCCTGAGAATCATATTGACTAAAAATTTTCGATTTTTTTTTTTTTTTAACAAAAATGTTGAAATTTTTTTGTTTATAAAAAAATCTATTTAGATTAAAATTTTTTTTTTAATGTTGACATTTTTTTTCGATTCAACATTGTACCGCCAGTATTAGAATTACCCATAGCGTACATAGAATTACCCAAAGCGTACCTCCCCGTGGTATGCTTTGGGTAATTCTAATGCTGGCGGTACAATGTTGATTTGAAAAAAATTTCAACATTAAAAAAAAAAATCCAAATTGATTTTTTTATATTAAAAAAAAAATTTTTCGAAAATTTTTAGTGAATATGATTTTAGCGGTTTTTTTCCAACATTTAATGCGTACTCAATACCCAATTGTACGAAAAGTAATGAAAAGTTTTTTTTCCTCTTAATAATCATGAAATGATGTCTGAAACGGAGGAAACTTGCTCCTTTGATTTTTTTTCAAATTTTGGTTAATCGGGCAAGTAAGACCGATAATCGGATCAACTTGGAATTGTGCATGGCTCTTGGGGACATATTGAGCGAATGACCGTCCATAAACATTAGTCTTTATCGCAATATTTGCAAAGTAGCGGTGGATTTCATAAAAACCAAGAAGACATCGTTTTTTTTGTACTTTTCTAAAGCTAATGGCAAAAATAAAAAATAAAAGTTTCACTACAATAATAATCGGAGCTTGTGAAGTATTCACGTTTCCATAACTACCGATCGAATCCCCGTACGACCATTTGTTCCTGAGATATCTCACAAGGGGACAGTACGGCAGTCGGATTTTTGTAATTTTTTGTACTCATGGTACGTGAAGTTCAGAGCTCGAATATTAATATCCCAAAGCAGTTCGACGCCATATTCAGAGATTTTCGAGAAAATTGACTGAAGTTTTCGAGCGCACCCTTATCCACAAAGATGCAACAATATTCGAACCGGGCTCGTGGCGTACCCGGTAGCGCTCGAGTCTAGTAATCGCGGGGTCGCTGGTTCGAGTCTCACTTCGAATTTTTTTTTTTTTCCATTTTTTTTTTAATTCGCATACCTCCGTCATTTAAATATCCCGATAAATTTTTGTTGTATATAATCACATATTATTATATATAATTAATATAATATATCTATATATGTTTATATATGGACAAAATCCATATATAGTTATTTATGTACAAAATTCATTATAGTTATACATAATAATATATATTCTCATATATGATCATATATTATTTATATATAACAATGGGTGATTATTTATAAAAAAAATAAATAAATAATCCCGGGATGAAAATCATAAAATCTATGCTAATTCACATATATGTAATTATAATTGTCAATGATAAATGCAAGTCTTATTTTTGATTATCTCTTGCTTGAAATTGCGAATAGGCGACGTAAAAATATCCAGTAATAATATTTACATAAACTCCCTTGTAGATTAATAGGAATATAAATAGACGAATAGATGTTGAAATATGTGAATATAACGCTTGCTTTGGCAACCGTCGATATTGTGAATAACAGTTCTGGAATTCTGGAATTCCCAGAAATATTTTGTGCACAAGCAGCTGTGCCCGCTTCGCAGGTAGTTGATCAGGACAAAGGCAAACGATGTACGCAGAACTGTTATTCACAATATCGACGGTTGCCAAAGCAAGCGTTATATTCACATATTTCAACATTTATTCTTCTATTTATATTCCTATTAATCTACAAGGGAGTTTATGTAAATATTATTACTGGATATTTTTACGTCGCCTATTCGCAATTTCAAGCAAGAGATCATCAAAAATAAGACTTGCACTTATCATTGACAATTATAATTACATATATATGAATTAGCATAGATTTTATCATTTTTATCCCGGGATTATTTATTTATTTTTTTTTATAAATAATCACCTATTGTTATATATAAATAATATATGATCATATATGAGAAAATATATAATTATGTATAACTATAACGAATTTTGTACATAAATAACTATATATGGATTTTGTCCATATATAAACATATATAGATATATTATATTAATTACATATAATAATATGTGATTATATACAACAAAAATTTATCGGGGTATTTAAATGACGGAGGTATGCGAATTAAAAAAAAATGAAAAAAAAAAAAAAAATTTCGAAGTGAGACTCGAACCAGCGAACCCGCGATTACTAGACTCGAGCGCTACCGGGTACGCCACGAGCCCGGTTCGAATATCGTTGCATCTTTGTGGATAAGGGTGCGCTCGAAAACTTCAAAGTCAATTTTCTCGAAAATCTCTGAATATGGCGTCGAACTGCTTTGGGATATTAATATTCGAGCTCTGAACTTCACGTACCATGAGTACTAAAAATTACAAAAATCCGACTGCCGTACTGTCCCCTTGTCAGCGAAAAATGGTCGTACGGAGAAAAAAAGCAAATTTAAGTGAATTGAATGGGCTCAATGACCTTGATATTGGTCAAGTCGGAAAAAAATCTCCAAAACACGTGCAGAACTTTGAAAAACGTAAAAATTTGCAAAATTTTTTTTGCCGTGATATTTCTTCCGACCGCGCAATCAGTGATTCTCAAAAAAAAAATCATTGTCGGGACTAAAACTAGAAACTTGAAGCTTCAAAATCCTTTTTTTTTTGTACGACCACTTTTGACGAAGTTCAACTTTTCTTGCTCCTCTAATTTTTTATGTCAATGTATGTTCACTTTCTGGTACTTACAATTCGCGGTCGGATGGATGATTGTTTTTGGGGATAATATTTTATCGCTTGATGAAAGTATATGAGAATGAATATTATAATACGAAGATAAATATATAGTTCCGCTTACTTTTATGAATTACAATTTATTTGGCATAGGGTCGGGTGTGAGTAAAGCGCAAACATTTTGCTAGAAGATAAATAAGTTGTATTTTAGATTTATTATATTTAAATTAACGTAAAAGCTAATAAAATAAGCGGTCAGAGTGCTCGATAAATTTTTCGGTACTAAAAGATAACTAATTAAAATAAGTATGATAACTAATAAAAATAATTAATCAAATAAAAATTAATAGTAACCATGATTTAAAAAAAAAGCGCTGAGCGTGAGGAACGATCCTGTGCCCCTACGGACCGAAGCCAGGAACGCTACCAACGGGACCATCCTATCGCTTGTGTTAAAGATGCACTTTCTGGCACTTACGATTGGTGGCCGAATGGATGATTGACTTTTTTTTTGGAGATAATACTTTATCGCTTGATGAAAGTATGAGAATTAATATAAAATACTACGAATATAAATATGTTTTCACTTACTTTTCTGAATTATAATTTATTTGGCATTAGGACGGGTGTGAGTAAAGCGTAAACAATTTATTAGAAGATAAATAAGTTGTAATTTAGATTTATTATTATATTTAAATTAACGTATAAACTAAAACAATAAGCGTTCAGAGTGCGCGATATATTTTTTTTGTATACATTAATAACGCAGAGCATCAAGGGCTAAATAAGCATTGAAATCATCTAAAAGCCTCGCGCGTGCCGTCGCGTGACGTCACTCGCGGGTCGTACTCAGATTGCTTTTTCCCTCGAAGTCCCGAAGCCTTCGTTTTGGTTTGGCCGCACATGAACGTGCTCAGCGTCCATGTATTGGTGTAGCTGCCGAAGACGCGGTCGGGAAACTTCGAAGGCACTCGGCTTTTTCCGAAGATGTCCGAGCGTCGCTCGCTCACGGACACGCGCTACTATGATTGTGTGATGGGCGCGCAAGGGACAAGAGAGAGGGTAACGTTCGCGCGCGATCTGGCTGCACTGGTGGAGGGCGTAGCCATGTGGTCCCAAGAGCGACTGGCAAGAGGGGGAAGCCCGTGTGTGTGTGTGCGTGCGTGCGTCCGGGTGAGTGCGTATGCGTGCGTCTGCGTGCGTGCGCGCGCGTGTGTGTGTGTGTATGTGTGTGCGTGCGTGCATGCGTGCGTGCGTGCATGTACGTGCGTGCGGGCGTGCGTGCGTGGGTGCGTGCGTGCGTGCGTGCGGGCGTGCGTGGGTGCGTGCGTGCGTGCGTGTGTGTGTGCGTGTGTGTGTGCGTGCGTGACTGGCGGGAGGGGGAAGCCGCCGTCCATGAGTGTTGTGTGTGTGAAGGGTGGCCTTTCAAAGCCGATTATTTATGGCATGTAGCTGGTTCCATTCCGAAAGATAATGTCAACTGCATCCGCCTCGTCTCAAAGCTCGCCGACACTCGAAAACTGTCCTGACAGGTTTCTTGGAAAAGCGTGCATGCCGTCGTGCGTGTGCGACAACCATATATGGGTCGGAAAATTTTCGGTAATATGAAAAGGCTAGGCGCCACATGGGACGGATGGTCTTTATTTATGATATGCAGCTGCCTTGCTTCAATCTCGAAAGATAGTGCCAAGATGTTTGCATCCACCTCGTCTCACAAAGCTCGCCGACACTCGAAACAGGTTCTGACAGGTTCCTCGGGGAAACTGTAAACTTTAGGGATCTATCGTCAAGGGCCGTTGGCGCCGATGGACCACTTGAGCGCAGCTGCACTCTTGAAAGGGGGGATTTCTCCACAGTTCTTCGCACGTGTTCGAACCTGTTTTTCACGATTGGAAAAGAGGGGAGAAGTTTGAAAATGTTTAAGTGGGAGGGGGCTTACGAGGGAGCTTATAATTCCGTGTCAACACAGGCCGTGTCAATTCCGTGTCAACCGAATGAACAAAGGCAGCCGGATGGTGGAATTCCTCCCAACGAAGAAGCTGTCAGATCTCCCCGTTAAATCGGAACGACTAATCTCCGATATCAGGGCTGTACAAACTAAATTTGGGAAACGCTACATCGTGAACATCGCAGATAAGTTCTCCGTCTTCTTACCGGCACGACTTGTGAAGGCCTTTGACCAAGATCCGACAATGTTCGAGAGTATGCTGCAAGTGCCACGCGATCGTCAATTCTGCATGCAGTACATTGGTGGAAAATACAACAGTGCCGCGTTCCACCGTCTCTGAACATGGTGGACGGGAAAAAAATTCGTTGCATCGTCGAACGGTATCATCGAGAGTATGCTGCAACTGGTCAACTCAGTGCTCAGAAATGCAACAGCGTCGGGTTCCATCGTCTCCAAGCGTGGAGGCAAAATTGGGCACCAACTTTGAACGGCAGTTCGCATGGTTGTTTCAAATTGTGGACTATGTAAAAAATGTATATGCTAGATCGAATTGTAAATTATGGATGTTTTCGCCGCGGAATAAATGACATATATTTTCATCAAAAATGTTTTCTATTCATTCAAAAAAATCCCTCTCTCACGCTTCGTGTTCAGTGCCTGAGAGGAGTTTGCGCTCGGCCATTGCGATCTCCGTTGCTAGCCGCGCTCGGCCAACCCGCGTCAACAGGGATGCCAAATCTCTGGTGAACGGGTAGGCGAGCGTGCAATATACAATTTTGACAGTGCAGCGCGGTCGTCCGTCGAGTGACGATCGTCGGTGACGCGCAAGGCGAGAGGGCCCTAGGTCCTCTCACATACGACTCTACTGAGTAAAACACATACGACTCTCACGAGTAAAACACGGGCAATTTGCCTATCACAAGCGGTCGGCTGAACGGCCATACGGTCCTTGATTCTCCGACCCTTAAAATACATTTGATGATCACAGCGGTCGGGTGAACGGCCACACGGTCCTTGATTCTCCGATGCGCGGGTGAACGGCCACACGGTCCTTGATTCTCCAAGCACGGGTGAACGGCCACACGTTCCTCGATTCTCCGACCCTTGATCATATACCTCTTACCAAAAAAGGACAGCAACAGCTGACGAATCCTCGGTAAAGGTCATCAAAAGCAAAATCGAAGGTTCAATACGAAATAACGCGCGAGATCGCAATGGCACAAGCCAAACGGGCTCCATGCCTTCTTATATACACAAATACACAATCGTCACATCGTCGTGGGTTTTTACGCCGCAAGGCTTTTCCCACAAGAGCCCATAAACATAGAAAATACGATGGCTCAAACGCGAGTGTTTTTCATTTCGTAAAAAACCTCACCCTCCATCCTTCATTCAAAAATATATATCCAAAACTACGAGGCGACTTCGCAATGAAGGAGCTTCGACAATACAAATTGGTGTCAGAAGTGGGATACGAACCCACGCCCTCAAAAAAGACTAAGAAAAAGTGCAAAGGTGTATCGGATCAACAAAAGGGAGACTCTACGACCAGCCGACCATCGCCTCCGGACTCGCCATCCCCAGTTCGCTATCCGGGGAAAAAAGATCATTATCTACAAAAATATAAGTATACAACTGTTCATAATTTCGGTTATCGCATTATTTTTGGCCTTATACGTATTCTCCATGATTCATAACGTTCGACATAGTCGAGTACACATTTCTGTTCAACGTACGCTTTGTGCGAAGAACATAGCATGTATATATTCCACGACCAGAAGGGTACCCGCTATACGGGGGGGGCTTGTTCGCTTGGCTCGGGCCGCGCTCGGTCTCTTAATTTTTGTCGATGGACGTACGAGTTCGTACGCATTTTCGAAAAATACGCGCTACATGTGGAAGGGCTTAGAGCTGACCCTTGAGAGCTTAGAGTCGCGTCTCGACACTCAAGGCATACACATCGTGTCGATGCGTCTTCTTTTTCGAATATCTCGGAAGTATTTATTCGGTTCAAGTTCAGTGAAAATGGCTAGCCGCGTAAAGTTCATTAATCAAAAGCGCGCGACCTTGAAGGCGCAAATTACAAAACTCGAAAAAATCGCGGAGGACGCTGAGTTAGATCCCGCGAATATAAATTTGCGTTTACATCGTGTAAAAGAACAATTTCGTTTTTACGAAGAATTACACGATGAAGTCCAGGTCGACCAGGTCGACGATTTCGACGAGGTTCAAGATCGATTCTACGCGATCGTGACAAGTATCGAGGCGGATTTGCCAACGACAACGCCTCAACTTCCAATCGTATTAAACGTGACTTCTCTGCCGATCGACGGCACGCGTCGACTCAAATTACCGGTCGCCGACCTCCCAAGGTTCGACGGTAACATCGAAAAATGGCTATCGTTCAAAAACATTTTTCTTACAATGATCGATTCTCGCGAGGACATAACGAAATTACAAAAATTCCTATATCTAAAGAATTGCCTCGAAGGTGACGCGTTGAATAAAATCCTCATTTATAACGCGATCGAAGGAAATTACGAGACGGCGTGGAAGCTACTCTTAGATTCGTATGATAAGGTCCGCGTTCTAATCGTGAAACATCTCGACGCGATCCTCGAGTTACCAGTGTTGACAAAGGCGACGCATAAAGGTTTGGCGCGACTCGTCGACGACATGCGTCAACATGTGAATATGCTCGCGTCAATGAACGTAACACCGGACGAACACTTATTAGTCCGAATAATCGAACGCGCGTTGCCCAACAATATTCTAGGCAAATGGGAAGAAACGCTCAATCTTGATACCTCGCCAACGCTCGAGCAAATTTACAAATTCGTCTCCGAGACCGCGTTTCGTTTGTGCACGCTCGAGCGAGATGCATCGCGTTTGAAACAAGAGAACAACAGCAAACGACCACTCCTGAGTCATAAAGATCAAGGCGGATTCAAGACTCGACGAGGGGAAAACGGTGCGCGTACATTCGCGACCGGCGCGTCAGCAAGGTACATAGTATGCAAAAGAGAGAGTCATCCCGCGTATCAGTGTCGCGAATTTAAAAAAATGACGGTCCAACAGCGGTGGAATTTCGTCAAAAATTCGTCTCTGTGTAAGAACTGTCTGCGCTTGCACAGCGGCAAATGCGGATCGATGCATTGTAAAAACTGTCCGAGGTTTCACCACACTCTCTTGCACAGCGAATCCCCTGCCGCAGCCATCCACGCGACTCAAGACACGGCAAGGTCGGATACTACAACCAAGTCAACAACAAAGGTAAACTCAACATGTCGCGAAACAATTGCGCACAGTTTTACGTCGCGAGCTCTGCAGTCGCAGTTAATGCTGAGCGCTCAAATTCGCGTCAAGGACTCGCGCGGTCAGTAAATAAAATGTCGCGCTTTATTAGATACATGTGCGACGGCACATTTCATAACGGAAGATCTCGTAAAAGAATTGAAATTACCGACACGCGCGTGCTCGATCTCGGTGGGAATGTTCGACGACGCGAATACAATTTCTAAAGGCGCGGTCGAGTGCACATTTTATTCGATACACAATAACTTCAATAATACTCTCACGTTTCTGATTGACCCGAAAATCGCGGATAATGTACCGAATGAAATCTTTCCTCGCGAATCAATCGACATACCGCTGAATGTAAAATTGGCCGATCCGCAATTTCATTTGCCTCAAAAAATCGATGTCCTCATCGGGTCAGGGACGACGCTGTCATTATTATCGATCGGACAATGCGATCTATCTCGCGACGGTTGCGACCTCTTCCTACAAAAAACTCAGCTCGGCTGGGCCGTTGCCGGCGGAAAAACGAATACCACGGTCGGAAAACGAACCTCGTGCGAGTTAATCGAATTAAAAGAACAAATCGAAAAATTTCGGTTGCTCGATGATGCAAGCGCGAGTCAAATAAAGGTGTCGGAAAATACGGACTGCGAAACTCATTTCAATCGAAGCATCACTCGCGATTCGTCGGGACGGTACATCGTTCGTCTGCCGTTTCGCAGCGCTGATCGAGACCTCGGTGATTCGCGATCAATAGCTTTGCGACGATTCGGCAGCTTGCAAAAAGGACTCAACGCAGATCCGATCCTCAAACAAGAATATCATCGCGTTATGAACGAATACATCGGCTAGGCCACATGTCGCTCGCTGTCGACGAATCGCAACCGGGTTATTATCTCCCTCACCACGCGGTTATAAAATCGACAATCGCTACGACGAAGACTCGAGTTGTCTTTGATGCGTCCGCCAAAACAAGCAAGGGAATATCACTTAACGATACGTTGATGGGCGGCCCGACTATTCAATTAAAACTTCTGGAACATCTTTTGCGGTTTCGGAGCCACAAATACGTGATCACCGCAGATATCGCGAAAATGTATCGACAAGTCTGGATTCATTCCAGCGACCGTCGATATCAACGAGTTTTTTGGCTCCAGCATGAAAAGGTACGCGTATTCGAGTTAAACACGGTAACGTTCGGCGTGTCGTCGGCTGCGTTCCTTGCGATACGAACCATACAGAGACTCGCGAGCGATAGGAGTGCGGATTGTCCAAAGGGCGCTGAGGCTTTGACGCGCGACTTATACGTCGAAGATTTATTATCGGGAGCAGACACTTTCGATGAAATTGTACAAATACGAGACGAAGTCATCAAGATATTGAAGCGCGGCGGATTTGACATCCGCCAATGGGCGTCAAATCACCCGCGAGCTCTAAATAATTTGATCGAGAAAACCGCAAATATCGAATTTCTAACAGACGAAAATCCTATGTTCACAAGACGCTCGGTATCTCGTGGAACGCGCGAAATGACGACTTACTATACACGGTGAAACGTATCGAGCCCTCCGAAAGAGTTACTAAACGATATATTTTATCAGAAATCGCTAAAATTTTCGACCCCGTCGGTCTACTCGGTCTGATCATTCTCGTTTCGAAGGTGCTTATGCAGCGATGCTGGAAGGCAAAAACTGACTGGGACGAATCCGTGCCCAGCGCGCTGGATTCCGCGTGGCGATCGTTCGCGGAACAACTTTCATTAATCGACAATCTAAAGATTGATCGATGCGTCTCGATAAATGACCCAAACGATATTCAGATTCACGGATTTTGCGACGCGAGCAAAACAGGTTACGGGGCTTGTATATACGTGCGCTCTTGCAACCAGAAGGGCGAAGTTCGCGTGAGACTGTTCTGTTCAAAGGGGCGCGTCACTCCACTAAAGGATCAAACGATCCCTCGACTCGAACTCTGCGGCGCATTGATACTCGCTCGTCTATATCACGAGGTCCGCGAGGTATTGACCGTTCGCGTTTGCGAGACGATTTTTTGGTCAGACTCGACCATAGTTTTACAATGGCTGAAAAAACATCCGAGCGTCTTAAAGGTGTTCGAAGCAAATCGCGTTGCGGAGATACAACAGGTCAGTAAAAACGCGGAGTGGCGGCACATCCGAACCGACCAAAATCCGGCTGACGCGTTATCGAGAGATCAGCTCCCTCGGGGATTTTTAAATAACCACTCGTGGTTTCGGGGGCCTTCGTGGCTGGCCCAGCCCGAATCCGGTTGGCCGCAAGTTGCCGTGACGCCTCAAAGGGATTTACCGGGAATTAAAAAATTATTTTGCATGGTCTCACAATCGCAATCGGAAGAAATGCTCGAAAAATTTTCGTCATATACACGATTAATTCGCGTCGTCGCGTATTGCTTACGTTTCGTACGCGACAATAAAGTCGAAGGCGCCTTGACAATCAAAGAAATCAACGAGGCCGAGTATCGCGTTATTCGATTAATACAACAAGCGCACTTTCAAGACGAGATCGGTCGTCGTTTGTCCGAAGGAAAGGTGAAATGCGCAAGACTCGGATTTCTGAACCCGCTGGTCGACGAGAGAGGTTTGCTTCGCGTCGGTGGTCGCATAAATAAGGCCGACATCTCGCTGGATCAAAAGAATCCAATGCTTCTCCCATCTCGACATCACGTAACCGATCTTTTGATTCGACATGTGCACGAAAAATTCTATCATACCGGGATTCAATCGACATTATACAATATCCGGCAAAGATTTTGGATATTGGACGGTAGAAATCAAGTTCGTAAAATCGTTCAACGATGCGTGAGATGCATCCGGCTTCGAGCCGTACCAGGGACGTATAAAATGGCGGACTTGCCTAAATCGAGAGTGGATAACGCGCCGGCGTTCTATCACACGGGAGTCGATTATTTCGGTCCTATACTCGTCAAAGAGAGGAAACATCGGAATCGTGGCAGCGTGAAGGTGTACGGCTGCGTATTTATCTGCATGTCGACGAAGGCTATCCATCTCGAGATCGCGAGCGATCTATCAACGGACGCAGTCCTAGTGGCGTTGCGACGATTCATAAGTCGTCGGGGTATTCCGAGCCATATTTATTCTGATAACGGGACAAATTTTGTCGGCGCGAATAGTCAACTCCGCGAATTCTACGCATTGACAGAATCCGAAGAATTTCGTTCTCAACTTTATGAATTCACTTCAATCAGAAAAATCGAATGGCACTTCAATCCACCCCTCTCACCTCATTTCGGGGGTATTTGGGAGGCGGCTGTAAAACCATGTAAACACCATGTCAAGCGCGTCATACGCGAGCTCTTGCTCACATATGAAGAATTGACCACTCTAGCAATCGAGATCGAAGCCATCCTTAACTCGCGCCCACTGTGCCCCATTTCCACAGATCCAAACGATCCAATCGCTTCAACTCCTGCGCACTTTCTTGTTGGTAGACCTCTCACTATGCTGCCGGAAAATGATTTTTCGCTTGTTCCAGACAACCGATTGTCCTCGTGGCAACTGATCACTAAGACCCGACAGGAATTCTGGCGCAGATGGCAACTCGAATATCTAAGCGAGCTGCAGAAAAGACAGAAATGGATGAATCTAACCGAGAACATCGCGCAGGACACTGTAATCCTATTAATCGACTAAAATCTACCATGTATGCAGTGGCGACTGGGTCGAGTGGTCGAGTTACATCCGGGAGGCCATGGCGTGGTCAGAGTCGTCACCGTCAAAACAACTCAAGGACTCTACAAGCGCAACACGAAATCGATTTGCGAATTGCCCATAAGCGCTTGAAATTATCGTCGATCATTCAGCGATATACGAGAATTTGACAAATTTCTCATTTAAGATTTCAATTTCTTATCTATCTTCTCAAAACATAAGTTATCAACTCGTATCCGTTCAAGATTCAATTCAATTCAATATAAAATGTAAGATGTAAGCCGACGATATGTCCCTATATTACATTGCAACTACTCGTTCGAAGTTAAGGTGACGATTTGAGAAGGATTGATTATAATAAGTTCAATGACGTATACTACTGGTTTGAATAGTTTTGTTCGTTAGCACTCCCAACGGGGGGAGGATGTTCAGTGCCTGAGAGGAGTTTGCGCTCGGCCATTGCGATCTCCATTGCCGGCCGCGCTCGGCCAACCCGCGTCAACAGGGATGCCAAATCTCTGGTGAACGGGTAGGCGAGCGTGCAATATACAATTTTGACAGTGCAGCGCGGTGGTCCGTCGAGTGACGATCGTCGGTGACGCGCAAGGCGAGAGGGCCCTAGGTCCTCTCACATACGACTCTACTGAGTAAAACACATACGACTCTCACGAGTAAAACACGGGCAATTTGCCTATCACAAGCGGTCGGCTGAACGGCCATACGGTCCTTGATTCTCCGACCCTTAAAATACATTTGATGATCACAGCGGTCGGGTGAACGGCCACACGGTCCTTGATTCTCCGATGCGCGGGTGAACGGCCACACGGTCCTTGATTCTCCAAGCACGGGTGAACGGCCACACGGTCCTCGATTCTCCGACCCTTGATCATATACCTCTTACCAAAAAAGGACAGCAACAGCTGACGAATCCTCGGTAAAGGTCATCGAAAGCAAAATCGAAGGTTCAATACGAAATAACGCGCGAGATCGCAATGGCACAAGCCAAACGGGCTCCATGCCTTCTTATATACACAAATACACAATCGTCACATCATCGTGGGTTTGTACGCCGCAAGGCTTTTCCCACAAGAGCCAATAAACGTAGAAAATACGACGGCTCAAACGCGAGTGTTTTTCATTTCGTAGAAAACCTCACCCTCCATCCTTCATTCAAAAATATATATCCAAAACTACGAGGCGACTTCGCAATGAAGGAGCTTCGACAATACACTTCGTATACGCTCAACCGGCATTTCAGCGATTTCACATTTGCATGGGCAGAATTGTATTTCGTGTTGAAGGGATGATGGCGGCATTTGGAGTTTGTGATTTTCGGCAACTTCTGCAGCGATGGACAGTCCAGAGTCTCCAAGTCGATGACCTTTGTGCGGCATCCGTGAATGTTGATAACCATGCGCATTTCTCGAACCCCTTCGCATAGATGGTGGGAGCTCCTTGCAAGATTCGTCGAATTGTCGTTCTAGCAGCCTCGTATGGTATACCGCTGTCATCCCATCATATTCCATGGAAATTGCGTTCCAGCCACTTGTTTGTCATTTTGTACTTGTCCGGTAGAGAGTCCCATGTAAATGGTGCGTCGAAGGCGAGCGTCAACGGTTCAACATCCTTGTCGCGAAATTAGACGATGGGCATCTCCTTTAGGACAAATTTGTTGATGGGTCTCTTGTAGCCCTGTACATCGACGATAAGCTCCATGTTGACTGATGCGGGTACAAATCATTGACATGATTTTATACCAATTTTTTAATCCCACCACTGATCGGATTGTACTCGACAATACGATCATGGAGGATCATGCAGTGTGCTAAAGTTTGTGGTGGAATATTATTTTTCAATTCAAACTCAAGGCGCACGTCAATAGGGCCGGAATTGAGAGAATCCTTTTGTTTTGAGCAGTCAATGACGACGAGGGGGGCTTTTTCTAAAAATTCCACCCTGCTCAGCCATGGTTCAGTCTCTTTGTTGTAATAGGTCTGCTGAAAGTTTGCATACATCTCGTAGAGTAGAGCATAATGATTTTGTTCAATGTTCAAATTCAAATTTCCATACGGATAACATTGCGAGTTGAGGTGTAGTTTGACATCGCTCATATTGCAATGATCAAAGTGGCTCGCATTGTGTTGTTTCTTATTTTTCCGTCCCGTCTGCAGTGCGCGTATGACATATAGCCTCGAATCAGCTTCTCCAGCTGATTCGAGGTTTTCACAGACCACACGTGCTTGGAGGTGGTATGCAGCAATGGATATTCATACAGTTCCTATGGTCGAAAACTCGTGGGGATTGGGGCGTCTTTGGCGAGGAACTTTAACAGTTGAATTTTTCGCTGATCCGAGACTATCACATACAGTAGGAGCCATTCTATTTTATGCAATACGAGTTTTTAGTCTTCTGCGGCTGTTTGTACAATGGCATTGTCGTCGCGTTACGTCCCCGTGAACTTATCGAATCTTAGGGAGGACGCAACACGGTGTTGACTTCGCTTTCGGGTCAAGACAATTAAGTCCTTTACCCAGGGACGGAAGTCACGTCTTTGATATGGGAAGAATGACGGTTGGATATGCGTTGGACCCCGAGGAAGATCGAATAATGCGAGACTTTTGCATAAATGCTTTGCTCACTCCATTTATTTGCGGATAATTCGCCGTATGTTCCGTTCGTTCCAATGGTCGTCTAATAATCGTGGTTATAAATTCGTTTACCGGAGGTATCGTTTTATCATTCGGATTATGGTGGTTACAATGTCCCGAAGGTATAATGTTCACACAATGATTACATGAAGATTAAATAGTTATGACATTAACACGTGTGGCGAACGGTATCTAGTGTTCGCGCAATGGCTACACGAGATTACATAGTTACGACATTAAAACGGTATCTAGAGTTCGCGCAATGGTTACACGAGATTAAATAGTTACAACATTTACACACGATTAAATAGTCGAAATGATTGTAATGTTTAAGATGGGAATATAGTTTTCTTGGCGGCCACTAATTACAGCGGTTGTGGTTTAGATGTACTCAATAGTTGAATAGATGTTGCAGAGCCTTGAGGTCGAAAGATACGGTGGTGGTGAAAGGGTTTTAGATTTGGCAATTGAACACTTCGCGATGGGTTGAGACTTCTTTCGAGGAGAGTCTTTGACCGATATTGGAAGTTGAAACACGACTGGACGATACGTACAGTGGGCTTGTTGGATTTTGACTAGTAGACTTCGGTGACGGTACCTTTAGCCGTAAGGTTGAGTCTGAGACTGAGACGGTGACTGCTGAACTGGTTGTTCACGAAGACTTGCTCTTCGGGTTTGCGATTGAGACTGAGACTGAGACTTCGACTGTGAGGTCGAGATGGAGACTGACACTTCGACTGTAAGGTCGAGATGGAGACTCGAACGATTGAAACTGGAGATTGACTGTGACTGACTTCTGCGTAGCGACGGCCACGGGGCTGAAGTCAAGACTGCTCTTCGGATTAAGACTGCTGGGTAGCGAC
Source organism: Ophion costatus (assembly GCA_951751655.1). Lineage (NCBI taxonomy): Eukaryota > Metazoa > Arthropoda > Insecta > Hymenoptera > Ichneumonidae > Ophion > Ophion costatus. The sequence continues at coordinate 5,918,031 of OX632367.1, forward strand.
GGCCGCGGGGCTGAAGTTAAGACTGCTGGGTAGCGACGGCCGCGGGGCTGAAGTTAAGACTGCTGGGTAGCGACGGCCGCGGGGCTGAAGTTA
>OX632367.1:5923123-5970623 GCA_951751655.1 Ophion costatus
TTTCGCGTACTATCTGTATTGCTCATAATGCCGGTGGCTTTGACGCGCAGTTCATTCTGCGCTATTTAATTGAAGAAAAAAAGGTCCAACTGCCGAGTATAATTATGAACGGTACGAAAATCATTTCGATGCGTGTTGAAAAACTTGTTTTTCTCGACAGCCTAAACTAGTTTCACATGCCTCTCAGTGCGCTTCCTAAAGCCTTCGGTCTCACAGGCGCTATCGTTAAAGGTGTTTTCCCTCATTTGTTTAACAGACCGGAAAATCAAAATTATGTGGGTCCCCTACCAGCCGTAGAGTATTATTCTCCCGACACGATGCGCCCCGCAGAGCGCGAAAAATGCTTAGCCTGGTATCACGAGTCTAAAGGCAGAGACTACGTGTTTGACTTTTCGAAGGAACTCGTAAGCTATTGCACGGACGACGTCACGATCTTGAGACGCGCGTGTATGGCTTTTCGTTACATGTGTATAGCCAGCGGTCGAGTTTGTCCGTTTGACGAGAGCACAACGATAGCCTCGGCCTGCTTCAGTGTCTTTCGGAAAAATTTCCTCAAAGACAATACGATCGGTATTATACCGTTGGGCGGCTATAGGTGGGTGCATACCCAATCAAAAAAGGCACTTTCATGGCTTGTATGGATGGAGCACACCCTCGGAAAGCGTATTATACACGCCGGCCGTTCGCGCGAATTTAGACTACCTCAAAATTTACTAGTCGACGGCTATTATGAAACAGGGAATACCGCGTACGTATTACAATTTCATGGTTGTTATTGGCACGGTTGCCCTCAATGCTTCTCGGAAATCTGGGAATGCGAGTGGGACAGGCTTTTGGAAACTAGTGCCGAAATTCGCGGGCTCATACGGGATCATCCGTTGACGGCTGCGGAACCCTTAAACCCTCGTGACGCTTTCTTCGGTGGTCGTACGGAGAATATGGTGACGCTCTACGATGTTAAAGAGACGGAGCGCATACGCTACGTAGACGTCTGCTCTCTGTACCCGTATATTTGCAAATTTGGTAAATACCTTATCGGACATCCGAAAGTATATATAGGCGACGAATGCTTAGAGCTGACAGGACCCACTAGTGATCTAGCGCGTGTCGAAGGCCTGGTGAAATGTACCGTTCTACCACCACGCGATCTCTACCACCCTGTTTTGCCTGTGCGTATGCATCAGCGACTGTTGTTCTCTCTGTGCCGCACATGCAGCGAGATGATGAACGAGGAAGAGTGTATGCATGACGATCCGGACGAGCGTGTGTTCGAGGGTACCTGGGTTGCCGATGAATTGCGAAAAGCCGTCTCATGCGGTTACACGATACTCCACATTGCCGAAATCTGGCAATACGAAGTAACGCAATTCAGTAGTGACACGCAATCGGGAGGTTTATTCGTCGAGTACATTAACACCTTTTTGAAGATCAAGCAGGAGGCGAGCGGCTGGCCTGAGAACTGTTTGGGCGATGAATCAGCCCAGGAGCGTTATATCGCTGGCTTTGAACAATCAGAGGGGGTTCGTTTGAATCGTCAGTCGATAACCAAAAACCCCGGCCTACGCTCAGTCGCCAAACTATGTCTGAATTCGTTCTGGGGAAAATTCGGGCGAAGCGAAAACCTGCCGCAAACAGTCGTAGTATCAACACGCAAAAAACTTATGGAGTTATTAACTAATCCAGAATACGATATTACAGGTATGCTGCCGGTGAACAATGAAATTCTTTACGTCAATTATATTCAAACTGGTGAGGCTGTGGTACCCTCAAGTATAGCTAACGCCGTAATAGCTGCATACACCACAGCACAAGCGCGTTTAAAGCTGTATGGTTACCTGGAACGTCTGGGAAGACGTGCGTTGTACTGCGATACCGACTCCGTAATTTATGTAACGAGAGAACAATCTGAAGCCTACGAGCCCCCGATAGGCCAGTTGCTTGGCGATTTAACTAACGAGCTAACCACCTATGGCGAGGGCAGCTACATAAGAAGTTTCATTTCCGGCGGCCCTAAATTTTATGCATTCATCGTGCGTGCGCCTGACGGGACAGAGAGCGAGGTTTGCAAAGTTAAGGGTATCGCGCTTAATTTTGCAAACAATGCGTTAATAAACTATGAGTCCGTACGATCCTTCATCGTGGACGAGCGAGAGGATCCTATTGTACTGAGATACGACGCCATTAGACGTACAGAACTTCACCATGTTGTCACGCGAGGTGAGACAAAAACGTGCAAGCCGTCGAGCATTAAGCGAAGACGTGACGGCCGGTATGGATCGCTTCCCTACGGTTATCGCCATTTGTAAAATATACTGGAAATATATTTTTTACGTAAAAACCCGAAAATCTTATTTAATATTGCACTGAGCCTAAATTTCCTCATTTACCGCTATGGACACGAGGTGGCAACATCCCTGGACTTCTATGATCTGCGGGCCGACAGGCTGCGGTAAAACGTATTTTGTTAAAAAATTTCTGAAATGTATCACGCGTATGAACAGCGAACGTTTCGAGAGAATAATATTTTATTATTCCGAGTGGCAGACAGCATATACGGGGTACGGTGATGCTATAGAATTTCGCGAAGGATTACCCCAGACTGCCGATTACTCAAACGACCCCCGCGTGAAGCTCTTAATTATCGATGATCTAATGCGTGAAGCATCGAGCAATGCCGTTGTCGATCTATTCACCAAAGGCAGTCATCATAAGAACTTGAGCGTTATTTTTATAACGCAAATTTGTTTCATCAGGGCCAAGGCCAGCGGGACATCTCTTTGAATGCTAATTATATCGTTATCTTCAAGAACCCTCGCGATCGTGCTCAAATACAGCACTTGGCACGCCAAATATGTCCCGAAAATCCACGATTTCTACAGGAGGCTTATTACGACGCAACATCTAAACCGCACGGTTGTTTGTTACTAGATCTGAAGCAATCAACACCCGATAATTGCCGATACCGCACATGTATTTTCCCTGATGATACACGCCATTTCGTTTACGTACCGCGAAAGAAATTAAAAAGCGGTGACACATATGGAGAATTGCCAGTTCTACGCCTGTGATGGCACGCAGCGGATCGTCTCTTTGCAAGAAGAGCGTTGCGATATTGAACGCTCTTCAATATCTCACCAAAGAACAGCGTGAGGCTATTTTGCGGAAAGCGGATTCTCGTATAATACGCTGCATTTGCGAGTGCGCTTTAAACGTTCTTCGCGGTAATATTCCTCTCAAAGCCAACCAGCGGAAAAAATTGCGCCGCCACGTGCCTCTTCTTAGGCGCTTAGCGGCAAATAGAGGCTGCTGGAAAAGTAAGAAGAAATTTGTCATTCAAAGCGGTGGATTTTTACCCCTGCTGCTTGCCCCAATCCTCGGTACTATATTGTCAAATCTAATTGTCAAATAATGGAGCATGCCAGGAAAATGGTTCTGGTGCCCGAGGAGTGTCTATTACAACTAGATTCCCAAAAACGCAGCGTCAGCGATAGTGAGGCACGACCGATGAGCCAAGCGGAGAAAACAATTACGGCGACTCTGAATCGTCTTGATATGGAGATGAGCGAAATTTTGAAATCTAACGAGTATGGCGACGAGCGAGAAAAATGGCTAGCGTATTTGCGCGTATTACAGCGTTATCTACATTTCGTCGATGGCGAACGAGCACAGCTGTATCATGATCTTGTGAAGGAACAAAAAAAGACACACACCCCACGGAAAGATCAGCATCAGTAGCAGCAGAAACACGAATGAACGATTCCATTATCGTTGAGAGTGTACCTGCGAAATTCCGCAGTAAAGCGAAACTCTTATTGCGACGCCTACATGATGCGCCGTCCTCAGATTTTTCTTGGGATGCAGCCGGCGTGGTTTCTGTCAATGGAGAAACAATCAAGCATTCAAATATTGTTGATCTTGTGAATGACGCAATGCGTGCGAGAAAGATGGCCAAACCGACGGGCCGTAGAGTCTTTGCAAATTTGTTAAGGGCTATACAGGCACCTCGTGAATTTGTCGGAAATGACGAACTATGGCTGGAAACGCAAGCCAATTCAACATTACGCTCACCCCACGGTAACAGCACCACCGACGTTGATGACGACGGTGACGACGAGGACATTAGCGATACCAGTCATTCCGAGTTCTACAGCGGTAGCGAGAGCAACAAATTAGCCGCGCAGAGGGGGAGGGGTAAGAGAAGGCGACTCACCTGGTCCTCTCTCAAACTGTCAGTATGAAAACACTTGAAAAAATTTACTTTGATCCTTCAAATGAGGCGTCTTTTTCCGGTGCTACTAAACTGTTACGCGTAGGTCGTAAAAAGAAGATCTCCCCAGAAAAAACGATACAGTGGCTCGAAGCACAGGATGCTTTCCCACGGCATAGAGCGATAGGCCGGCGATTTCCCCGGCGCATCTACAATGTGCAGAACATTGACGATGTTTGGGAGGCTGATCTTGTAGACCTTCGTTCACTCAAAAGTTATAACGATGGCTATACCTATCTTCTTGTGGTCATAGATGTGCTCAGTAAGTACGCGTGGGTTGAACCGTTGTACGACAAGACTGCTTTAACAGTGGCTGACGCTCTGGCTCGTATCCTCTCGCTAAAAAGCACAAACGGCCGATCTCCCGTTTGCCTACAATCGGACAAGGGTCGGGAATGTACAGGGTCAGTTTTTCAGACTTTCTTACAGAAGCATAATATTCAGTTTCGGGCGAGCCGCAACCCTGACGTAAAAGCAGCTGTTGTAGAGCGCTTCAATCGAACGTTGAAAGAAAGAATGTGGTGATACTTCACGTATTCGCGCCAAAAACGTTATATCGACGTTTTGCAGAATATAGTCTCCGCATACAATCGTACGATACATAGTGGCATTAGAATGACGCCCGCATCTGTGACGTTGCTTACATCTGCCAAAGCGCGCGATAATCTAACACGGCGATATAAACAACAGCATCCTGTACAGCGGTCACCTCCTAAATATAAGCTGGGCGATATTTCCCGCATCAGTAGCGCGAAGGCTGCCTTTGCTAAAGGATACGAGAGCGGCTGGAGCAGTGAGCTGTTTAAGATACATCGTATATCCGTGAGCAGCCGACCTATCATGTACGTTCTGCATGATCTCAACGACGAGGAGATTGACGGCATTTTTTACGAACCCGAGCTATCTAGCGTCCAAAGGTGGGGAAAGAAAAAGTAGGCGCTATGAGCGACACCGAGTTTTTTGTAGTTTTACCTAGCAATAGCAGCATGAAGTACTACCCTAATAACAGGACTACGCAATATACCACACACTTGCCACAAAGTGTAAATTTGCGCGGTAAATGGGGCGTTTCCTTAGCCGAAATACACATACCGATGACTGTTCTACACGTGCCGCCTGAAGGTGAAACAAACGTTATCAGCTTAGTGCCGAACGCAGTCATCCCGGGCGTTGAGGCCAATGTCGATTTTAAAAACGAGCGTGCTTGCGTACCATCTGGGGTATACCGTAGCGTCTCCACGCTACTCGACGCAATTAATCAAATTCAAAGTATCGCAGGACATTTGAAATTTCAGCATACTCTTAACGGCTATGTCTCGGTAGAGCGTGTCTGCGCCGAGTGCAAAAATCTAGAACACGCTTTCCACTGTTCCCCCATAATTAACAAAATTTTAGGCTTCACTCATAGTACGGGTCTTGTGGTAGCGAATCAGTATATTGCGCCGCAGCCAGCTAGTCTCATGAACGGTATACCCAATATGCTATTTGTTTATACGGATATTTGCGAGTCCTACATGACCGGCGATGTACACGCGCCGTTAATACGTGTCGTTCCCTTTGACATTGATAGTAATTATAATTACGGCTCTGTGAAAATCAAAAGTTTTTCGCCACCGCGGTACATACCTCTTCTACGTACCAGCTTTCAATCGATAGATATCGATATAAGAGATGAATTCGGGCATTGGATGCCATTCGAGGGTGGAACGCTAACCGTGACACTCCAGTTCAAACGCCTAGCTTAGCTGCGGTAGAGAAAGAGAGAGAGAGACAGAGAGAGAGAGAGCAACATGAATTACTACGATGCGTACTTTGACGCACAAGTGGGCGCAGGTAGAACAGGGTACGGGGGAATTAGCCAAGTATACATAGGGTCGCCGAACCAGAGGGGTCACGGTATCGGCAGTTTCCTTGGCGGCCTTTTCCGGCGCATTTTACCTCTCTTAAAATAAGGGGCGCGCGTTGTCGGCAAAGAGGCTATACGGTCAGGCCTTAATGTGGCGAGCGATATAATGGATGCAGGAATTCAGCCTAGGGAAGCCTTCAAATCGCGTTTGCGCGAATCGGGTTTGAGTTTGAAGCGAAAAGCTGAGGAAAAACTCAATAGTCTTATGCAGGGCTCAGGATATAAGGCCTCGAAAATTCACAAGCTTGCGCATTCGCTCAGTAACTACAGCGCGCGTAGGATCGGCCTAAAAAAGAAAACAGCCGCGTTGAAGAAAAAACGTACAAATTGTGTTAAAAAAAAGAAGAGAACAGCTAGAAAGAGAACGCCGAAGAAGAAGAAGAAGAAGTCGCGAGCTAGGACCGTGTCAGATATCTTCTCGTGAAAATGGCGTTCTTGCATGCCCATTCGTGTGAGTGTTTGAAGTCTGAGTTGGAACTATTCTCACTACCGCCTACTCAAACGACCATCGAGGGAACGCAATGGGTGCACTATAAACCGATCTCATCTCTGACGGATGATTCACCAATAGAATTTGTGGTACCTGGCCAAGGTGACGAATACATCGATCCTGCTCATACCATGCTAAGCATACGTGTCCAAATACGCTCGAGTGCAGTGAAACCCGACCCTACCATTAGAGTGGGGCCCGTCAATAATTTACTTCATTCGCTGTTCAATCAAGTCGATGTATTTCTCAATCAGAAGATCGTATCTCCACCCAATAATGCTTATGCATACAGGGCTTACATTGAAAACTTATTAAATTATGGGCAGGGTGCGAAAAGCTCTCATCTTTCAAGCTGCCTGTGGTACAGTGATACGGCCGGTAAAATGGACGATGTAGCAGAAGCTAATGCAGGCCTTGCTAATCGTCGAATGGTCCTCAATGGGCGCAATGAGATCGATCTCCTCGGCCACCTCCATTGCGATATTTTCAATCAAGAGCGATTTCTTATAAACGGTGTGGAGATGCGATTACGCCTTGTACGTACCAGCGACGCATTCTGTCTTATGACTTCCTCGAAAGATTTCAGCATGCATATTACCGAGGCATCGCTTCTCGTACGCCGCGCTAAAATTGCCCCTGGTATACTTTTAGCTCACGCGCGAGCATTATCAAAATCTACAGCAAAATATCCTTTGACACGTGTCGAGGTTAAGTCTATATCGATGCATGCAGGAGTGCACGGCGATACTTTGGACAATGTTATACTGGGCCAACTGCCTAAGCGCATAATTATAGGGTTTGTCGATAATAAAGCATTCAACGGTAACCGCGCGTTGAATCCGTTTAACTTTCAGAATTATAAAATTAATTATCTCGCGTTACATGCTGACGGTGTGCAGATACCGTCGAAAGCACTCCAGCCTAACTTTGACGACACGCATCTATATGTGGATGCGTATCATACATTATTCTCAGGGACTGGCATTCACTTTCTCAATCAGGGTAATTCAATTACTCGCACAGCGTATCCCTGGGGCTATTGTCTTTTTGCGTTTGATCTAACGCCCGATCTTTCGGCGAACAGTAACAGTCATTGGAATTTGGTGAAACACGGTAGCGTGAGGCTCGAAGTACGCTTCGGCGAGGCAATAACTTCAACGGTAAATTGTGTCGTGTATGCGGAATATGATAACGTGGTGGAGGATGATGCTTCCCGGCAAGTTATTGTAGATTTCAGCGGTTGAGCTCTCCAGTTCGAGCAGAGCACTCACAGCAGAACCATCATGAGTATCGCGATATACATACAAGGCTTGACGGATAAGCACTACAACTTTATACCGAAAGAAGTGGCTGTTAAGTCAATCGATTCATCGTGGCACGATCATTGGATCGTCGCTCCACCTCACACATACAGACAATTACCGTCGGATGTGAAAAGAACGAACGAACGGGTGACGCGGGAGCATCACGGTATAAAATGGTTCGAGGGTCATATACCATTACGCTGTATTGAGAGAATTTTGAGGGCAATCGCTACCGATTCTACGCGGATATTTGTACGAGGTGTCGCTAAATCGTCCTATTTAGCGCAACTCACCGGCTACTATATTATAAATTTGGAGGAGGATGAGGATAATATCTCGTTTCAGCATCTTCCGGGGGCCGGTACACATTGCTCATACCACGCCGCGATACGGCAAAATCAATCGTATAAGTGTGCCCTGGATAATGTGATGAGGATTAAAACGCTGCTCTGTCAGAGTGAACGTCGCGAGTCGCTATGGGAATATAGGACAACAACAGCGTTATCGGTTGGTTTGCCCTGCGGCGAGCCCTGCTATGAACAGCCTTCAAATCCTCGACTCTCTACGTGATATAAAAAATCACGCTGTTGGCGTATACCCCGCAGATCGCTTACCAAAACTTTGGACAAAACCAGAGGCTATTGTCGCGAATACTGATGGATATAAACAGCCCGGTACCCACTGGATCGCCATGTACGTCGATCGAGAGGGACACGGATGGTACTTCGATAGCTACGGACTACCACCAATGATCCCGCAGCATCTCCGTCGACTCCCAGGAAACTGTAAACTCTTCCGATACAGCACTGATCAGCTTCAAGCTGCGGATTCGCAGTGCTGCGGACAGTATTGCATTATGTTTCTTCATTATATGTGTACTGGCTTCGGTATGCATAAGTTTAGAAGCGTATTTTCAAATGATCTATCACGCAACGATAAAATAGTTGGCGACTACTACAAGACATTTAGCCATAAGCAGAATAAAGCTACGCGTAAAATGTTCAATAAGGGTCTGCCTGCAGGAGGCAGCAATTCCTTCAATCATAAAAGTTTACATTGTGTACAGGGCTGCTGCTCCCGTAATCGCTAACCGTTCAATAAAATGATGACACTTGGAGTATTTCTCTGTGTCTCGAACTTTATTCAGCGACGCATAGCAACGACATCGTCAGCAATTTTGCTAGAGACTCCGCCTGGCGCTCTTCGACATCAGCCATTTTGTTTTGTGCGACTCTTGGCGAAACGCGGTAGGGGAAGCTGCGGGTATGGTGGGAGGGTGTAGCAGAGATACAAGGGATCAGTCGTTCCGCATTGTTAATTGTTCTCGGGCGGCAACAGCAGAAGCATATGCAGAGGAAGCGGTGCGAGTTAAAAGTTCGCGTTGAAGCATTCTTGCAAAACTTAGCTGCTCTTCAAATACTCATTCATAGAAGAACAGCGTTACAAATTTTAACCCGTGAAATTCAAAAGCTCAATATCAGCGATGGACTTCTCCCAAATCAACAAGATCGGAAAGTTGTCGGGCTTCCTGCCGACGAAAAAACTGTCGGAACTTTCGCTAAAAACCGACTACAAGATTTCTGATGTACGGCCAGTAAAAACACGCTTCGGGCCCAGAATCATCATTGAAGTGGACAGGGAGTTCGCGTGCTTTCTACCATCCAGATTCACCAAAGTTCTGGAAAACGAAACGCTGTTCCGGCAGATGGTAACGGCTGCGCACGAGAATAATCTTGTCATGGAGTTCTTCGGGTGCAGCTTCGAATAGTGCAGCGTCTGCAGTTCCCGCGAAAGACAACGACATCTCACTCGCGTGATTCAGTCGACCCAGAGCAGCCATGGCAAACGAGGCTTCCGATAATCGCTGCTATAAACCGTGCCCGCTGCTACTACAAATATCCCATAATCTCAACAACTGCTTGACAAAAAGTGTGCGGTTGGGTATTGAAGTTATCAGTGCTAATCAATTACACCCTGTCATGCGTTTCACATGCGACAGCAACGGTTGGACAACGCTAAATACTCAGTCGTGGCTGGATTTTCGCGAACGTCTCTCTACGATCACAGCGTATCTCAATGGCGAGGGAAACACTCCTACGGTCCACACCGTGGTTTCCTGCGATAGTTACAATTTAGAATACGGTGAACATCTCAACCGGCCCACCGTAACTATCCAAAACTGCAACGACTACGGAGCAAACGCTATACACCGTGCGGCGCCATTCTTCACCTTCATAAAAGATGACTTAGTCGTGCTGCAGCTATTGGAGGAACGCATAAACGGCTACATGGCATGGCTTCATCGCTCCACCGAAGACGTGACAAAGTGTAAAAATGCACTTGTCAGCGTAATCGCAGCCAAATTATTCAGCATGACAGCGCGTCGCTTACGGCGACGGGTTCGTAAAAGGAAGACGAAAATTCAGGAAAGTGTTCAACGTACCTTATCCTGTATACCCGGCGAACTCTCCGCACGCGCCAGAACAAGCGTCACCGATAATCTCATAAACCATCAGTTGAAACGGTTAATTAACAGCGATATCATGTACATATCATAAAAATGTATACTTTGTGAACATATTTTAATAAAGCAAAAAAAAGGGGCCACTATGGCGAAACCCCCACTCCGGCCTTCCCCCCCCTCCGCACCCCTCTGAGGCGCGGGGGAGGGGATAAGCACGGTCATCCCCACTCCATCCCCACCACCTCGGCTGCCGAGGAGTGGGGGTAGGAGTGAGGATAAGGAGTGGGGGTCGCCATAGTGGCCCCCATACTACTGCCGACAATCTTATTACGATCGATTTCTATGGCATTCAATTCATATCGCACTTCCGCAAACAAATGACAAATGGCATTGTTGACGAGACTTGTAGCAGTGGTTGGCGGCCCCGTCGCGCTTGGATAATTTCCCACACATGTGTAGGGAACTCTGGCTTGGCAGAATGGAGAGGCCGTGATGTTGGATGGCAATACGAATTCCATCGCTGTTATTGAAGGTTGAAGATGCATATGGCTGATGAGCGTGAATCTCGCAATGGATGATGGAGTCATCAAAGACCACGAGCGCCTGAATGTTAACGATTTCTTCTTCCATCTCACGCAACAGATGCACAGAGCACAGACTAAATAACTTTTTACACGCTTTCGCCACGCACTTTGGGCGCTGGCCGACGATTGATTGTTTTTATCCATGGCCGTTTATTGTTATTGGAAGATCTGTTGAAAACAATACCCATCACAACTTTATATGCAAGCGTATGGTGATTACTTCACCGCGGAAATTTACCAAATCACCGTCCTGATCCACTATGCGAAGCTGTATCGCGTCTATCGTTCGACTTGTGATTGGCAGATCAATTACGTGGGAGGGAGCTTCAATGATCTTATAGCCCGGTAGCAGAGGTGGAAAGAATTCGTGAATTGTGTACACTTTTTGTCCGTTAATATAGGCGGTAATGTTGCACTCAACGCGTAGGCCGTTCACTTTGAGAATGGCCACTGGTAGATCGGATTCGTGTCTTTTATTGGCTTCCAATTTGCGTGCGGTGAAGCCTAGCAGATGTCCAATAGAATCTTTCGGGTCAAAATTTACCTCACAATCGCACTCGATCTCACTGCGTAACGTATGATTATTGTGTTTAATACTGATTTTGATGTTTTTACGTGAGAGTTCTGCTTGTACAAATGTGTCGATATCCTCTATTTCATAACTGCCCGTAGGTATTGTCAACACCTCATCTCCCACGTAAAGTTTATCATGGTCGACGTCAATGTTGAAAATAGAATTGAACGTTAACAAATCCACGAGACCTACAGTATAATTTTTGTGTGGCGTGAGTTCGATGGGGGGAAGGTATTGCGCCTCGAGTATGGACGATGAGCCAGACATGGTTAACGTCAAGCTATCATGCATGGTGCTGGTAACTTGACAACGGAATTCTCCACGTCATTTCGCCCCTATTATAGTGTATATTTGTCTGTGTTGCAATTGTCGACAAAGAAACTTGAGACACAAATGTCCACATTCAATCGTATCATATTCTTGATATCTAGTGTAATTATAATTAACGCTACCAACACCAAAATATCTCCTGAATTCGGATGGTAGTGGAAGATTGCCGAAACTATCAAAGTACACGACTTTCCGTCCGGTCTTGTTGTAAGCGACGCAGTGTGTTCCAGCACCGACATTTTCATTTAAATTTATAATTGCTGCTTCACATTTGAGGGGTCCACACGCTGGTAATGTATCGCGCATGTAAACTCCACGAAAATGCGGAATTTTTAGGATTTTTGCATATTTGAGTAGGTTGCGGTCGGTAAGGGGTCGGTGTGGTAGCGTAACTTCTAGTTTTTTGGCTTAATATGAAGGCCCAATCCCTGCTTATATGGTTTGAGATGTATACCCCGACCTAATGCAATCGCTTCAATTGTCCGATTATGGCGCTTACTTTTATCCAATTCACGTTTAGCTGCGTGAGCAGCATTTACCACTTTAGCTATACTAGCCGCACCACCTGACAAAGCACCCGCGGCGCTAAGACCCGCAAAAATAGGCACGAGGAACGGCAATAAACCACCAATTTTATGGGGTACAGGTAGAACCCGAGGTGTGCGTACTGTTCCACCTTGCATCTTTACAGCTGCACGAGCTGTACCCTTCAGAGCTGATTTAATAATCTTATGCGGATCATTGCTTTGAATCATTGTCTTCTTTGCAGCACCAATTATCTTTTTCAAACAAACACCACCTTTGCAAGCCTTTATCCCCATACCAAAGTTTCTCTTTGTCATCATAATATTCGCCACACCCCAAGCACTGGCTTTTTCACCGATGCTGGCGTCTTTAGCGGTAACACGTTGCCAAGCTTGTTCAGCCAACACTTTATCCGCCAAATGTCTCACTTCACGATTATCCGGATTTTTCGAATACGCAATATCGTGTTGTTTGCAAGCCATATCCAATGGATATATGCCTGGATGACCACGAGCGAGGCGTTTGGCGAACTCTGTGCCTGGTCCACAATACTGATACCCCGGCAGATGTAGCTTAACGGGGAGTTTGTTGATTAGGCGATCGACCAAACCCTTACCACTCTTGCGATGCACGATCATGTCTAAAGGCAATATGCGACTGACGAATAATCCCTATAAGAATGCAAGTTATATGATTTCGCCGTTAGTCGTGTGTGAGATGACGTCCAGGATGTAAACTATTGGAGGCGGACTTCCCGTGATAAATTGCGACGAGTTTGTCGAAGACGGTGGGAGGAAAGAAAAACGTCATGGGAAATTAATGCCGGATAGCATACGTGCACTATTTTGTGGTCCATCAAATTGTGGGAAAACCAATGCTCTGCTCGCTCTCATCACCCATCCGAATGGCATGAGATTTGAGAACATTTATTTGTATTCCAAATCGCTGCGGCAGCCAAAGTATAAGTTGCTCGAACGATTACTCGAACCTGTGAGTGGAGTAGCGTATCATCCATTTGAAGCGGATGAACAAGTGATAGCACCAAGTGATGCAACATCCGACTATACAGGGTGACAATTTGGGGATGGCTACCTATTTTTTAATCCATTTGGGCGGCCATTTCGAATCAGTTGAGGTGCGCTTATGGAATAGTTTTTCGGGAACTTTTCGAAAAAAAATATGGGGCTCATGTGAAAATAATAAATTTCATGAAAAAAAAGAAAAATTAGTTGAAAAAAAATAAAAATGCCATTTCGCGCCGATCTAAGTGAAGTCGACTCGATTTTGAACACGGAAGATCCGAATAGAAGTGGGTCGAAAAATGTTATCACTGAGAAAAACAATATCAAAATTTCGAAATCGAACCATAGTTCAATCGTTGAGTTTGACTTCCGCAGTATCTCTGGAACGGCGGAACCTGCGAACGGATTCAGCGGAGAGAGTAGGCGCTGGAGCTTCCACTGCTGCGTTCGCGTCGCGGCTGTCATGGGGCCGCAAACGTCACCGAAAAATGTCAAGCCGCAGCTGACGTTTCGAGAAATCAAATATGTTCACAAATAAGCATTTGTGAGCATTTTTTTCAGGTTTTTTTAGGGTCATACTTGGCGCTATGGTAAAAAATGGAGCGATTAAAAAAGCTTAATTTTTTTTCGTCTTTCAACATCGTCCACGGGCTAAGAGAAAGGCTCTGCCTCAATTAATGCTTGGGTGCTTATTCTTTGGCTTCAATTTGGTATTTTTTGCTCTTTGTACGATCACTTGTCGCTGAGATCCCGCTAATAGAACGGAAATTCAGGTCTGGCGTTGATCATCGATATCTCTTGAAGTAATGATCGTACAGCGAACGGAAGGTGGGTTTCAGAAACTCGAGTAACTCCTCTATAAGTTCCTTTTGGTATTTGAACGAAAAGATTTTTTTTAAGCTAAATATTGATCTGAATTTTATTTCTACATACTTTTTCTGCCGTTTTGGCAAATCCACCACCAGCTTGCCAATATTGCGAAAACTATCGATATTTCCAGGTATTTTTTGAGCCGAATACATGGTTAAGATGGAAAAACAATTCGTTAGTCTTCTCACTAGTTTTGTTGGCATGTAATTTAACAATAAATAGTCATCAAATCACACAAGCAAAAACAAATTGCAAAGATTTGATTTCTTTTAAAATCGTTATCCATTGAAGAATCGTATGGCGATGCGTGTTAAAAAGGTGTATGAAGATTCGCTTGGGGGTATCAATTCGATTTAATGCAACCAATTTTAACTCGCTAAATTATAGCATGTAAACAAAAAAATCGAATCAGCACTGAACAGTTGATGATTTTATAAAATTTTCTACACATGTTGAAATGAAAAAAATTACAATATTAGGGGATAGATCTGTTTTTTTTTCTTACAATTTCCCATTAACTATTCAGTAAATATTTTAAAAACCAATTTTTTATTTCTTTTTATTTCAAACTGTTTACAAAATTGCATGAAATTATCATCTGCGATTCCTTTGTTTGCATGCTATAAGTTAGCGAGTTAAAATGAGGTGCATAAAATTAAGTTGATACCCTGAAGCGAATCTTTATACGCCTTTTGTACACGAATAGCTATACGATTTTTCAATCGATAACGATTGAAGAAAAAAAAATTCAACACAAACATTTATTTTCGTTCGTAAGATTTGATGAGTAGATAATGCAGAATTACAAGCAAACCAAAGTAGTGAAAACGATAACCAATTTTTGTTTTCATCTTAACCATCGTCATTTGACGTCTAAGGAGCAAGAAACGTGCCCCATCAATTTGTCATGAAAGTTTGTGGATTCGGATAAAAAAAAACGGTTAAACCGATCCCTTTGCAAATTTACACGGTCTTTAGGCATGTATTAAGCTCAAAAAATTCCTGGAAACAATCATCATTTTCCCAATATTTGCAAAGTTGTGGTAGATTCTGCAAAATGGTGGAAAAAGTCATTTTTCAATACTTTTTCGAATCAATATTTAGCTTGAAAAAAAAAGTTTTCTCTCAAATAGCAAAAGAATTTTATAGAGGAGTTATTCGAGTTTCCGAAACGCACCTCCCCTTCGCTGTACGATGATTAGTTCATGAGATATCGATGATCAAAGAAAAAAAGCCGAATTTTTAATCAATCGGCGATATCTCAGCGACGAGTGGTCGTACAAAGAGCAAAATAATACGAAATTGAAGCTCAAGATTGACGCTAAAAGACCCAAGTTTTGATTCAGGCAGGAATTTTTTTTAGCCCATGGACGATGTTGAAAAACTTTTTGAAAACTGCATTTTTTTAGTCGCGCTATGTTTTTGGTCACTGCCCAGTGTGATGCTTGAAATTCTTCGTGCGGCAATGATAAATGCGATATTGATACAAAAATTAGGTTATGCATTGGATTCGTCGGAATAATGAATCGAAAGATAAATAAGTTGATGTTTCTTAAATTTTTAGGCACCGAGCGATTATGTTAACAAGTTGAACGTTTTTATTTACTTCATTATTTTATTTAAGATGATTATTAAACTTGGCAATGCGTCATTCAACTTAAAAGAAAAGTAAATGAGAAAATGAGAAGAACAATTTTCTGTGCTATGTAAAACGAAAGACCGACATGGCATCCACTTTTCCGACTACGTAGAGCCTTGAAATTTTGCGAACACGCATCCAACAAGAGGCGAAGATGCGTGATTCGACGACAATGAGAATCATGAATGAATAAATAAATAAATAGAGAAATAATGATTTTCTGTGGGACGCAAAATGAAACATCGATAGTTCATGCACTTTCCGACAATTTAAAGCACTCAAATTTTGCAAACATGCTTCTAAGTGGCCCTCATGAAGAGATGCATGGAAAGGAAATCCGAGAAGAGCTAGGTGATTCTTGGTGACGCTTGATTCTGACAAAGTCCCGATGTTGAGGAAATTTCATCGACCGTGTGTCCCGTACAAAAATTCGAGTAGGAACAAAGTACTGGTCCTGATCTGCCGTTTCTCAAAAATGTTATACTCCGGTTAGGTGTGTTTGTTGACGCATCATAGAGCGTGGTTGTTAACGTAACAAAGATAAAATCGGTGCTTGGAATGGTTCCCGGAGCCTCACTCAAGCATTCCGGATATTACTGTACCGAATCCGTCACCAAATTCTTCTTCCTTCCAGTCCAATTGCGTCGAGAAATCTCACGATGCTGCGAGAACTGTTATAAGAATATTTATGATGTACGGAAGATAAAATCGGTGCTGCGAATGCCTCTTGAGTCTTCACTCGAACATTCCGGATATGACAGGGCCGAATCTGTCTCCGCTTTTATCTTACTTTCAGTCGTAGTATGTCAAAAAGTCTGACGATGCCGCGACCCCGATGACAATAGCAATTGTCATAAAACAAAGATAAAAGCGGTGCTCGTGCCGGTTCTGGGGGCCTCAATCGGACATCGACGATGTGACGGCACCGAGTTTGCTCTCGTTTTTATCTTATTTCCGGTCATAGTGCGTCAAGAAGTCCGCTGATGCCGTGACAACGATGGCAGAAGGACTTGATAGTATACAAATGTAAAACCGGTACTCGTGACGGTTCTGGGAGCCTCGATAGGTAATCCCCGACTCGACGGCCCAGAGTTCGTCTCTGCTGTCATCTTACCTACGGTCATTTTTCGTCAAGGAGTCTGACGACGCCACGAGAACGATGACCGGAGCAACGGCTAGTAAACAAAAATAGGAGCCGGGCACGCGATGGTTAGGGGTGCCTCGATCGGTCATTCGCGATAGGACGAACCCTAGTTTGCCTCTGCTTTCACCTTACTTCTGGTAATTTTTCGTCAAGACGGCTGACGATGCCGCCAGAACGATGACCGGAGCATTTGTTAGTAAACACAGGTGAAAGCAGTACTCGCGATAGTTCTTGGGGCATCGATCGGTGACATTCCCGATACGACGGCCCCGAGTTTGTCTCCGCTTTCATCCAAGTTCCGGTTATTTTTCGTCAAGAAGGCTGACGATGCCGCGAGAACGATGACCGGAGCATTTGTTACCAAACAAAGATAAAAGCGCGATGATTCTTGCGGTCTCGCTCGGTCATCCTCGGCGCGACGGCACCGAGTTTCTCTCTCCTTTCATCTCTCTTGTGGGAATTTTTCGTCCAGAAATCTGACGATGCCGCAAGAACAATGACCAGAGCGTTTATTATTAAACAAAGGTAAAAGCCGAGCTAGCGATCGTTCTTGGGGTCTCGGTCGGACATCCCTGACTCGACGGCCCCAAGTTCGTCTCTGCTTTCATCTTTATTCCGGTCATGTTCATCAATCAAGCTAACGATGCGGCAAGAACAATGTCCGGAGCGTTTGTTAGTAAACAAAGATGAAATCAGTGCTCGCGATGGTTTTGGGGGCCTCGATTGGTCGTTCCCGATACGACGAGCCCGGAACGATGCGCGGAATGCTCCGCTCATCGTTCTCGCAGCAACGTTGGACGTCTCGATGAAAAATGAGCGGACGTAAGATGAAAGCAGAGATAAATTCGGTGCCGTCGTATCAGGAATGACCAATCGAGGTCTCCAAAACCATCGAGAGCACTGCTTTCATCTTTATTTAATCGCAATCGCTCCGGTCGTAGTTCTTGCGACATCGTCAGATTTCTGGGCGAAAAATTACTGGAAGTGAGATGAAAGCAGAGAGAAAATCGGGGCCGTCGTATTGGGAATGACCGATCGAGACACCCCTAACCATCGCGTGCACTGCTTTTTTCTTTTTTTTTAAACAAATGCTCCGGTTATCGTTATGACAGCATCGTCCGATATCTTGACGAAAAATGACCGGACGTAAGGTGAAAGCAAAGACAAACTCGGGGCCGGCGCGTCGAGGATGACTGAACGAGACCCCAAGTACCATCGCAAGCATTGCTTTTTTTGTTTATTAACAAATGCTCCGCTCATCGTTCTCGCGGTACGGTTGGACTTTTCGACAAAAAATGACCGCAAGTAAGATGAAAGCAGAGACAAATTCAGGGCCATTATATCGGGAATGACCAATCGAGGCCCCCAAAACCATCGCGAGCACTGATTTCATCTTTGTTTACTAACAACCGCTCCGGACATTGTTCTTGCGCCATCGTTAGCTTGCTTGATGAACATGACCGGAATTAAGATGAAAGCAGAGACGAACTTGGGGCCGTCGAGTCGGGGATGTCCGACTGAGGCCCCGAGAACCATCGCTATCTCCGCTTTTACCATTGTTCAATAACAAACGCTCCGGTCATTGTTCTTGCGGCATCGTCAGATTTCTAGACGAAAAATTCCCGCAAGAGAGATGAACGGAGAGAGAAACTCGGTGCCGTCGCGCCGAGAATGACCGACCGAGACCACAAGAATCATCGCGCGCCCTGCTTTTATCTTTGTTTGGTAACAAATGCTCCAGTCATCGTTCTCGCGGCATCGTCAGCCTTTTTGACGAAAAATAACCGAAACTAAGATGAAAGCGGATACATACTCGGGGCCGTCGTATCGGGAATGTCACCGATCGATGCCCCAAGAACTATCGCAAGTACTGCTTTCACCTTTGTTTACTAACAAACGCTCCGGTCATCGTTCTGGCGGCATCGTCAGCCGTCTTGACGAAAAATTACCAGAAGTAAGATGAAAGCAGAGGCAAACTAGGTTTCGTCGTATCGCGAATGACCGATCGAGGCACCCCTAACCATCGCGTGTACGGCTCCTCTCTTTGTTTACTAGCCGTTGCTCCGGTCATCGTTCTCGTGGCGTCGTCAGACTCCTTGACGAAAAATGACCGTAGGTAAGATGACAGCAGAGACGAACTCTGGGCCGCCGAGTCGGGGATTACCGATCGAGGCCCCCAGAACCGCCACGAGCACCACTTTTACATTTGTATACTATCAAGTCCTTCTGCCATCGTTCTCACGGCATCAGCGGACTTCTTGACGCACTATGACCGGAAATAAGATAAAAACGAGAGCAAACTCGGTGCCGTCACATCGTCGATGTCCGATTGAGGCCCGCAGAACCGGCACGAGAACCGCTTTTATCTTTGTTTTATGACAATTGCTACTGTCATCGGGGTCGCGGCATCGTCAGACTTTTTGACATACTACGACTGAAAGAAAGATAAAAGCGGAGACAGATTCGGCCCTGTCATATCCGGAATGTTCGAGTGAAGACTCAAGAGGCATTCGCAGCACCGATTTTATCTTCCGTACATCATAAATATTCTTATAACAGTTCTCGCAGCATCGTGAGATTTCTCGACGCAATTGGATTGGAAGGAAGAAGAATTTGGTGACGGATTCGGTACAGTAATATCCGGAATGCTTGAGTGAGGCTCCGGGAACCATTCCAAGCACCGATTTTATCTTTGTTACGTTAACAACCACGCTCTATGATGCGTCAACAAACACACCTAACCGGAGTATAACATTTTTGAGAAACGGCAGATCAGGACCAGTACTTTGTTCCTACTCGAATTTTTGTACGTGACACACGGTCGATGAAATTTCCTCAACATCGGGACTTTGTCAGAATCAAGCGTCACCAAGAATCACCTAGCTCTTCTCGGATTTCCTTTCCATGCATCTCTTCATGAGGGCCTCTTAGAAGCATGTTTGCAAAATTTGAGTGCTTTAAATTGTCGGAAAGTGCATGAACTATCGATGTTTCATTTTGCGTCCCACAGAAAATCATTATTTCTCTATTTATTTATTTATTCATTCATGATTCTCATTGTCGTCGAATCACGCATCTTCGCCTCTTGTTGGATGCGTGTTCGCAAAATTTCAAGGCTCTACGTAGTCGGAAAAGTGGATGCCATGTCGGTCTTTCGTTTTGCATACCACAGAAAATTGTTCTTCTCATTTTCTCATTTACTTTTCTTTTAAGTTGAATCATGCATTGCCAAGTTTAATAATCATCTGAAATAAAATAATCAAGTAAATAAAAACGTTCAACTTGTTAACATAATCGCTCGGTGCCTCAAAATTTAAGAAACATCAACTTATTTATCTTTCGATTCATTATTCCGACGAATCCAATGAATAATCTAGTTTTTGTATCAATATTACATTTATCATTGCCGCACGAAGAATTTCAAGCATCACACTGGGCAGTGACCAAAAACATAGCGCGACTAAAAAAATGCAGTTTTCAAAAAGTTTTTCATCATCGTCCACGGGCTAAAAAGAAATTCCTGCCTGAATCAAGACTTGGGTCTTTTAGCGTGATTCTTGAGCTTCAATTTCGTATTATTTTGCTCTTTGTACGACCACTCGTCGCTGAGATATCGCCAATTGATTGAAAATTCGGCTTTTTTTCTTTGATCATCGATATCTTATGAATTAATCATCGTACAGCAAACGGGAGGTGCGTTTGGGAAACTCGAATAACTCCTCTATAAAATCCTTTTGCTATTTGAGAGAAAACTTTTTTTTTCAAGCTAAATATTGATTCGAAAAAGTATTAGAAAATGACTTTTTCCACCATTTTGGAGAATCTACCACAACTTTGCAAATATTGGAAAAATGATGAATGTTTCCAGGAATTTGTTGAGCTTAATTCGTGCCTAAGACCCTGTAATTTTGCAAAGGGATCGGTTTAACCGTTTTTTTATCCGAATCCACAAACTTTCATGAAAAATTAAAGGGGCACATTTCTTATTCCTTAGACGTCAAATGACGATGGTTAAGATGAAAACAAAAATTCGTTATCGTTCTCACTATTTTGGTTTGCTTGTAATTTTGCATTATCTACTCATCAAATCTAACGAACGAAAATAAATGTTTGTTTTGAATTTTTTTTTCTTCAATCGTTATCGATTGAAAAGTCGTATAGCTACTCGTGTACAAAAGGCGTATAAAGATTCGTTTGAGGGTATCAACTTAATTTAATGCACCTCATTTTAACTCGCTAACTTATAGCTTGCAAACAAAGAAATCGCAGATGATAATTTCATGCAATTTTGTAAACAATTTGAAATAAAACGAAATAAAAAATTGGTTTTTAAAAAATATTTACTGAATAGTTAATGGGAAATTGTAAGAAAAAAAACAGATCTATCCCCCAATATTGTGATTTTTTTTCTTTTTAAAATGTGTAGAAAATTTTATAAAATCATCACCTGTTCAGTGTTGATTCGATTTTTTTGATTCCATGCTATAATTTAGCGAGTTAAAATTGGTTGCATTAAATCGAATTGATACCCCCAAGCTAATTTTCATACACCTTTTTAACACGCATCGCCATACGATTCTTCAATGGATAACGATTTTTGAATAAATCAAAACTTTGCAATTTGTTTTTGCTTGTGCGATTCGATGAGTATTTATTGCTGAATTACATGCAAACAAAAGTAGTGAGAAAACTGCCGAATTGTTTTTTCATCTTAACCATGTATTCGGCTAAAAAAATACCTGGAAATATCGATAGTTTTCGCAATTTTTGCAAGCTGGTGGAGGAGTTGGGAAAACGGCGGATAAAGTATGTAAAGAAAATTCAAACTAATATTTATCTTAAAAAAAAATCTTTCCGTTCAAATACCAAAAGGAACTTATAGACGAGTTATTCGAGTTTCTGAAACCCACCTTCCTTTCGCTGTACGATCATTACTTCAAGAGATATCGATGATCAACGCTGGAGCTGAATTTTCGTTCTATTGGCGGGATCTCAACGACTAGTAATCCTACAAAGAGCGAAAAATACCAATTTGTAGCCAAATAATAAGCACCCAAGAATTAATTGAGGCAGAGCATTTTTTTTAGCCCGTGGACGAAGTTGAAAGACGAACAAAAATGAATCTTTTTTAATCGCTCCATGTTTTATCTTAGCGCCAAGTATGACCCTAAAAAAACCTGAAAAATTTGCTCACAAATGCTTATTTTGGAAAACACATTTGACTTCTCGAAACGTCAGCTGCGGCTTGACGTTTTTCGGTGACGTTTGCGGCCCCATGACAGCCGCGACGCGAACACAGCAGCGGAAGCTCCAGCGCCTACTCTCTCCGCTGAATCCGTTCGCAGGTTCCGCCGTTCCAGAGATACTGCGGAAGTCAAACTCAACGTTTGAACTATCGTTCGATTTCGAAATTTTGATATTGTTTTTCTCAGTGATAACATTTTTCGACCCACTTCTATTCGGATCTTACGTGTTCAAAATCGAGTCAACTTCGCTTCGGTCGGTGCGGAATGCCATTTTTATTTTTTTTCAACTAATTTTTCTTTTTTTCCCTGAAATTTTTTTTTTTCACATGAGCCCTATATTTTTTATCAAAAAGTTCCCGAAAAATTATTCCCAAAGCGCACCTCAACTGATTCAAAATAGCCGCCCAAATGAATTTAAAAATAGGTGGCCATCCCCAAATTGTCCTCCTGTATATTCATCTTTGATGATATAGCATGCGAAAAGCAGGGTAATGTTAGAGTCTTCTTTTTCATGGGAAGACACGAGATTGTTGACAGTTTTTATCTTTGTCAGACGTACACTCGTATCCCCAAATATCTCGTGACGGATAATGCAAATTTTGAGGTGCTTTTCTAGCAGGATGATATAAATCTCAAACACGTGTGCAACGCTCATGTTAATACGGATATGACTTATACGTGCTTTAAAAATATGTGCATGAAAAGCTGGAATTCCGACAAGTATGCATTTATCACGATTGACAAGGATAGCGGTATTAATGACGGTCGATGTAGACAAGGTTTTGATTATTTTCTAAGCATTGATAAATGACTCATAACGGGTGGTTGAAGAGACAGTATTGTGCACGTCTTGGCGGTGACAACATAAAGAGCAAACAATTATTACGTGAAAAGGATGTATTGCGCGAAATTGCCAAGGCGAGCGATGCAATCAGACGAAAGATCGGATAATGAAATTTGGAAAAGATAGCGATGAGCGAAGAATGCAAGATGTCTTTAAACCTGTAGTGGGGCCATTGGAGAAATTGGTGTCGTATAAAAACGGCGAGGTGGTGGTGGTGAAGGAGGAAATTAAGGATGAAAAAGAGAACGATGATGCAAAACAAGACGTGTTAAATAGTGTGAAACACCAAAATGCGACACAAGATTCCTTCAAGAGTGAAACCCAAGATTCGTTTAAATTGATATATGAGGATGATGATGACTCGCAAAATGTCGACGAGCTGATCAGTGAATACCTCCTGCTATTGCAAACAAATAGAAAGGCAAGCTTGGATGTAATATATGGTGTACGGAATCTCGCAAACAACAAATTAATGCTTGGCAATTCTCCGATAATTTTCGACTTTCAACATATTCGTGTGGGAGATGTGAGTTATGCGAAATCTGTTGGATTAACGGAGCTGCTATTTAAAAAAGTGCCCAATGTCGAAACTCACACCGGACGATTTGAAAAACTATGAAAAGATTGTCATCTCGACGAATGCGCACAAACATTTTTATATGCCTAGTGAGGCTATAGGACGTAACACCAGCCATAAATTCAACACATATATCGCAAATATAGTCGATCATCATGTGGGACAAGGTATGCCAAAGTATAAGCTAGCTAGAAAAAACACCCCATTGGACTATATTTATCGGGACAATCCAAATGAGCTAGTAGATCGTCTTCGCCTATTTCTCGCATCACAAGCAGCCGAAAATTTGGCACATGTGAATGAAATTACGTCGATTATCGATGAATTGCGTGAAACTGAAATCATTTATTAACTCGGCATCGGAGAATTTGCGCATTATCAACATGAGTATCGATGTGTTTGGACGTCAATTGCGGAAGAGTGAACTCCTCAGTAAGCAAGGTCCTCCAGGTCGACCTGGGCTGGGGTTTAAAACCACCGCCGATGGTCCTTATGACGCGGGGCAGAAACGATTGTGTAACATTGCTAATCCAGAGGGGGATGACGACGCCATCACTCTAAGTGCTTTACACAAAAGATCCCGACCTATCATTAAGAACATTCGCAAAGAAATGAATAAGATTAGCCAGTTGCTGGTTAACGGACTTGAAGCTACGATAAGAGACATTGCAAAGACTCTCGAGGCCGACGTCAAAACTCTACAAGACTTTGTCATTCGTAATTCAAACGTCATTGCTGAATTGGACGCACGCCTGAGTGGACTGGAAAATGAACGAAAAAGGGCCGCTCTCATGCTGGAGCTACATAAGCCTGCTCGACGAAACTATCCGCGTCGACATGTGGGCATCCGTAGCCTGGACGAGACCTGGCAAGCTGATCTCGTCGATATGTCATCATTCGCGCGGCAAAACTCGAAACGCAAATTTCTCCTCACCGTCATCGATACCGTCTCAAAATTCGCTTGGGCCGTGCCTATGCTGAGTAAGAGTGGTACAGATGCAGCCGCCGCAATGAAGTCGATCCTCGTTAAGGGACGCATACCGCAGAACTTACACGTTGATCGAGGAAAAGAATTTTACAATTGTGACTTTACGGCCCTCATGAAGCAGTACAATATTCACATGTATTCATCATATAGCAACTTGAAGGCATCCATTTGCGAGCGTTTCAATCGTACATCGGAGAATAAGATGTGGATGCAATTTAGTCTTCGTGGTAATTATAAGTGGATCGATATTCTTGATAATCTAGTAGCCGTATATAATGATTCTGTACACCGCTCCGTTAAGATGAAACCGAGATATGTCAACGCGGAAAATGAGAAGCAACTGTAGCAGATTTTCAAGAAGCCTCCAAAGAAAAGGCAACCCAAATTCGCCGTCGGTGATAAAGTGAGAATCAGCAAATTTAAGACTCTCTTCGAAAAAGGTTACACACCAAACTGGACAACGGAAATATTTACAATCTATCGTGTGAAAAAAACTCATCCTGTGACGTACCACTTGAAGGACCATAAAGATGAACCGATCGCCGGTGGCTTCTACGAACAAGAGCTTCTCAGTGTCAAGCACCCCAATATCTATCTTATTGAAGCAGTATTGAAGAAGCGCGGCAATCGAATGTTTGTAAAATGGCTAGGGTTCGACAATAGCCACAATAGTTGGATAAGTAAATCCGATTTGTAGCCGATAATAAAGAAAATAGAAAATATGTGCGTTTTATGACTCTTGACCTAAACTGCTGTTCGTCTCCGCATGTATCCCTCGAAGGCCTCTGACCGACTCAACAGCAGGCGTGCTTTTTTCCCCCGTCGATAATCCCTGGAACGTGGGTACGAGGAGATGGATAGAGTGAAGAAACACATGGGATTATAAAAAGTCCGTTTCTTTATTTACAGAAAATAATGAATTCATCCTTGCACAATTAAATTTTTACAACAACAAACATAATTTTAACAAGTTTTACATCGAGTCAACAAAATATACACATAATTGTCACGAGTTTTATACATCAATATTCACAAAAACGTAGATAATTTTACAAAAAAAAAAAATCAATGTTATATAAAAAAAAATATTACATAATTTTTTACGATGATATTCTATAATACCCCCATGGTAGGGTATCAGAGGTCCCAGGTATGATATACCGCTTATCATCATGAGGACTCAGAGCAATTTTAGTCTCGCGAATAGTGTAGACCTTATGCAACTTTGATCGAATGCACGTTTGACTACGGTTCATTTCAACTTCTTCCTTCAAGCATCGAGCATAATCGTCAAACGTGATTATCCTAGCCACAACGCTACTCTTGACACCTTTAACTTTTTTCGTCTCTTTCTTACCCTCGACACGTGTCGCGTACATTTTCGATCGAAGTCCAATAAATTCGGTCATAATTGCTCCATTACATTCGTCCTTCATGAGACCGGGTGCCGTGTTGTTGACGAGCGGTATACCATACCTATTGTCCGCTGAATAATCGCTTGTATCGAATTTTGAAATTTCGCGCTTCATGTCGGCATATATATCGTCGCTCTCAATGTCATATATGAGACTATCCGTATCGGTATACATGACTTTACATTTATCTCGATACAGAGATACCATATACTCATGATGAAATCCATACAAGCACGATTTGGATACGTCGAGTATGCACACACCCACATATATTGGCTTGTTGAATTTCACCTCGACATTGCGCAATTCCACGCCAATGAGGTTTTCCGAAAAAACACTTCGGCTGTGGAAGTTTGGCTTCAAAATCATTGCCTCTGCGCCATATCTGCCCTCCCATTTTGTTAAAAGCTTTACATCCACTTGATTGCGCACATTCTCCATCGTTTTGCCAAAGACCGCATTATTCATTAATTTCAATAACTTCTTCTCAAAATCGTTTTTGGCGAAAGTTCGAAACTGTGTGTTTATCTCGATATACGTACGCAGCCATGGGGATTGTGTAAACTGTGGGACTGTATGGATTTCCACGAGGCAAAGTCCACGGCGTAAGCACTGTTGTAAATTCGCGTAGTGTATGATGTAGCGCTTTTTATTGCAGACGGTTGCTATCAGCTTTTCCC
The DNA here is from genome assembly GCA_951751655.1 of Ophion costatus. Classification (NCBI taxonomy): domain Eukaryota; kingdom Metazoa; phylum Arthropoda; class Insecta; order Hymenoptera; family Ichneumonidae; genus Ophion; species Ophion costatus. The sequence goes on from OX632367.1 coordinate 5,949,993, forward strand.
CCTGCTTACCCGACGGTTTTCCATGTATTGGAGAAAACGGCAGGTCTTTGTGCGCATCATGTAGAGATTGGGGATATTCCAAGTCGACTTCAAGGATGTGGCCTATAGCGTAGTCTAGTGCGATGCACGATGGATCAAAATTGGATACGTCGTTGACCCATCGAAAATCTGCGTATGGCAAAGGTTGACACATCGCCCATCCATACAGATTGGCGTCAAAATACATCAAGTATGACGATACTTTCGGTGGATCAAACGAATCCATGTACTTGTTGTTAGCGTGTGCATATCGGTTCGAGCATTGACTCAGACCACCGCACATACCCCGCTCAATGAATAAAACCATGTCGATGTCAGTTAGTAATTCAAACTTGACACTCGAGAGTAGTATAGCTAGGCCGGTTCTAACCCCGCGATGTCAGGGGGGAGCGGGGCGAGGGAGACGGGCGCGGGGACGCCGGGATATGCATGGCGGAGGGGGGGGATACTGCATGCGGCAGCCGAGTACGGGTTTGCGGCGGAGGGGGGGGGGGGGGTGTTAGAGAGTGGGGAGGGTAGTTTTTGGTGACGATGTCTTACAGGCGATAGCTGGAACCGCGGCCGAGAGGGGGAAGCCGTTATCGACTCTGGGGGAGGGGGCATCATAGAGTCGGGGGTCCTTGAAAACCCATCAAATCTGATAATTCATTATCAACATTATAGATGTAAGCAGAGCATTGTTGTCTAGCCTATTTACAGGAGTTTATATATATATATATAAAACTTAGACAAATGTGTGCGTGTGTGTGTGTGTGTGTGTGTGTGTGTGTGTGTGTGTGTGTGTGTGTGTGTGTGTGTGTGTGTGTGTGTGTGTGTGTGTGTGTGTGTGTGTGTGTGTGTGTGTGTGTGGTGGCGGAGGGGGGGGGGGATCCTGCATGCGGCAGCCGAGCGCGGGTTGCGGCGGAGGGGGGGGGGGTGTTAGAGAGTGGAGAGGCTAGTTTTTTGGTGGCCGAGATTGGGGGAAAAGGATCCAACACGCGAGAGCAGGGAGAGGATCAATGAAACATACACTTTTTGTTATTATCACAATCACTTTTTATTTTTAATTGTGTGCGTGTGTGTCTGTGTATGTGTGTTCGCGCAAGCTTTACAAAATGAGTCTCTATTCACAACCCGTGGCATCGAACTGAAACAAACAAGAAAACACATTTTTTTTTTTTACATAAACTTATTTCATTCGTATGATTCAATTCACAACACTTACAATGATTTTTGATCCCGTGCATTTCAAACACGCGTATTTCGGCATCGCTTGGAATAATGACTCTCTGCAGTCCTTGCAATATTTGCCCTCAATGAATTTTAGTATTCCAACGGTGTGGACGCGGACCTCACTCATTTCCGTAAAGACGCCTCTTGCTTTGGCGAAACACAATATGCACAGCGAAATATCCATGTGCACGCCTTCATATAACAGATAGTGCACGCAAAATTTGTCCATAGCGTTGAAACTATTTACGGCCACTCTATTTAAATAGCGTTCCGAGTATTCATAGTGTTCACCATCATCACTATCACTTGCATAATCCGAGTCATCCGAGAAGACTTGATCGTTGTTGCCGTCATCGTTGGCGTTGTCGACATCATCATCATCATCATCTTCATCGTCAGCGTCGTCGTCGACGTCGTCCTCAATGGCGATGACCTCAGCCTCTACATCTTCAATAACGATGACCTCAGGCTCATCATCATCGTCCGGTTCGGCAACTCCATTGGTGACGTCCATGCGGCGTTCACCACCGTCATTGATTTCAACGACGTCACTATCATAATAGTGATATTGAGCTAAATATCCATCGTCAACCACGCTCATTTGTTCTTCACTATTCGAAATCACGATTTTTTTAGCCATTTTAAATCTTTCTCACGCTATCTTGTCGATGTACAGTCTAAAAGTGCACTCTCCGGAGGTTCGAGACTATAATGATGAAAACTGCTGCCCCAAATGCCCTTTTGGGGAAGTGCATATTTTCGAATCCCTATAGGTTTTTTCTAGTATGGTGGGGATGCCTATCTGCTGTTCGATTTTTTAACATAGTTTCAGTACGAGAGATGGAAAGCGCTTTCGCACTTGAACTGTCACGTCCTGAGGGGACGTGGGCATATATATATGTGTGGTATCCCTCTTTCTTGCCTACGCCTAGCGCAATAGCACGGGATGAGGGTTAAAAAGGGGACGTGCTGGTGGAAAGGATAATTTTAAAGAATTTCGTGGATGATCCAATCGTTGAAAATAATGGTTGTGACACTTGTGTTCGATTGACTCGTAATTTATTAGAATCAGCCGTATGGGTTGATCCTATTATTTTAAAGATACAAATTGAAGACGAAAGGGTGAAAATGTGTTCGCTTACATTGATGCGTCTCGGCGTTGACCCAGTCGCTTGGGTGTCAGGTACGGTTGTAAAGCTAAGGGCCCTTCGTCGATGGCCCGAACGCTCGCAGATGGTGCGGGTGTGTGTGTGTGACGGATACAGCAAATGTTCGGTGACACAGATTCTAGTGTTCGTGGATTTCGCGGTTCGAGAATGGAAAATACAATGAAATATTGCGCGTAATACAGATGTCAAAATTCTTAAGATTATCGCGTAACTGTTAGAGAACTTTCAAAGTACAAGATTTGTATAAACTCGAGTTGCAAGACAACGTACGCTTTACAAGAAAGGAAATGAATATTCAACGCGATGGATATCGGTTAAGGAACTCTCGATATGAGCTCGCTGGATTTTGACTGGAGTCTCGGATTGAGACTCGATAAAAAGAAGTTTGTGTGATCGTGGTTGCCGGAAGACTGACTTGGTCATTTTCTTCTTCTAGGATGTAGGAAAAATTGGGATGCTGAGATGGTGGGAGACTGGCCCCCTGGGAGAGTGCACATTTGGGGGTGCATTCTTTTGGATTGGTGGAAAATATGTATAAGTTGGAATGAGAGTGGGAGCGAGGAGTAGGTTGCGATAGCCACAACCGTCGCTCTATTTCCGGGAATTGGAGCTGCGCTTCTTTATCTGGAGCGCGGAAAAATATAGACGAAAAAGGGGCCTTGTCGGCGCCAAGAACGCACGCTCGAGATAGGGCTTGTTGACCGAGGCCCGCGAGTCCGCATGGGAAATATCAACGCAGTTTTATGACCGCGGCAACTTCCTGGGTCGGAGGATTTTCTCCTAGCGAGTGTATATTTTGAGGATTTGGACATTTTTCCGCTCTTGGATGGTCGTTAGCAGTCGGTATCGTTGCGTCGTTATATATTTACGTCTTTATGAATATCATCACGCATTTCTTGCGTGTCGCTTCATGTGTTCGTCATCCTTGTAACCCGAAGGTTTCCTTTGTGTATTTTTGGTACTCGGACTCTGTTCGGATTACAACGAGACTGTTCGAAATTTTCCTGCTTGTATATTTGTTCTCGATATCGTTAAGACCGCTACACTTTCGCGTGGGAAGGTACGAGAAACGCTTAGTTATATTATTATGGATAGGCTACGTTTCCGCCGTGGTAGGCCTAACTCTAAAGAAAATATTCAGATCCGTCGAAAAATGAGAATTCCGCTATCGTGCGTATTAGGCTTAAAAAGACATTGTACGCATTTGGTCGCGACGTGACACCTCCCCCCTTTAGGATTGAGCGTCTCGCTCGATCAGGTTCGTTGAGGGTTGCAACCGAAAATTTAGTGGCACGATAGTATCAATTGGCATTGTCATTGATCGACTTACAATGTGACTTAAATATGTTCGAAGATTGTTGTCTAATATGGCGGTGTAAATTTGATTATCGCCTAACAAGAAAGTTTTTTTTTTATGTATATATACCTTTTTACTTCACTATGAAATATATATTAGGTGCGCGTTTTCTTTTCTTTCTTTTTCCTTATGCATATATGCTTATTTACTTATTAGCACTCATCTTACTTGACAAGGTTAAAAGAACAATAATAATGAGGATAGAGAAAAAGGTTATTGAGCATTATGAGAGTGGTTGTTTTGATACTAGAAAGTCTTCTCGTGCGAACTCAAGGGAAAGGGACGTAGATTAGGAGGTTGATCATACCTTGAACGATCAGAGACGTTAATGTAGAGATCGGGTGTTGCAGCGTTGGCCTTGGCATGACCCTTTGGTTCGACAGAAGGAGCTGTGTGACGAGTTTATGAAGTTCTTGCCCAGTTTCATGGCTGACGTTTTCTTCTTAGGTCGTTTAGCCAGGTGCATCAGGAGGTGCGTAACCGAGTCCTATACTGCACCGACGAGGTAGACCGACCGGCCGTACACAGGATGTAGGTTGCATGTATGGATCTCCGATGAGCATGATCGTTTCCACAATGGGTAACATCCGGGTGACACCAGCGTTTGCTGTACCGAATGGAAGGAATTTTTCCCCAGGTGCGATTTCAGGTGGAGTCCGCTTGATATTGTAGGTTGTTGTTGTCCAGGAGATTCAACAACTTCTCTCTTTGGTTAACAGTATTTAGACCACTGATGCTTTGTGCCATATTGCTTAGGGCAGCGGGTTTTCTACCGGAAACATTACACATTCTCGTACGTTGTCGATATCTTCTTTGGAATAGATCCCACATGATGTTGGGTGATGTTGAGTTGGTGTATCGCCAAGTAGACTGCGTCGTTGATTTCATGATTGCAGGTGGTGTGGCTTCGACCGGAACAGGAATGGACTTGTACTAGGTGTTTCCAAAAAGGTAATATGGGGGAAGTAAGGAATTGCAGGTTGTTTCGCCTGTTTGGTAATATATTCGTTCGAGAAGTGAGGGGATGTGTTGCGTTCCCACGAGTGACAGCAATTGATCGGAAAATTCTTTTAACCTGATCAAATCTCCTTGTATTCTTATACATTAAATTACGTGTACTCTTTCGCCAGTAAGCATCGCCATATAACTCGGCTTCTTCACTAAATTGTATACAATTTGTCCGAGGCCTGGATCGCTACTATCAAACTATTTTGGAGTATATGACGCTCCCCTTTTTCACTGCTTCGTAGGCGTATCTTAATATAATGGTTTTCTAATATAATATAATGGCTACGTATACAAATTTCGAATTGGTACAAGCGATTATATGTAGGCTTGCGACTGGACATTTTTCTCGGATTATGAAACAGTTAGTTCAGCGAGTTTTGAATTTTGATGCCTTATGGTACTCTGTTGGGTATGCATATCGTAATATGATGATTTCCTAATATAACATAATGATTACGTATATGAATTTGGAATTGACGTAAGCGATTATATGTAGGTTTGCGATGGGGATTTTTTTTGAATTATGAAACAGTTAGTTCGGCGAGTTTCGAATATAAGCAATTTCGGGTGTTCTGCACTGAGGATACTGTAACTAAAAATCTAATCTGTTTCTCTGGCTGCAAGTACAAAGGTGATATGGTTAGATGTTACTGAATAGGTTGATCACGGCCATCTGAAAAACAAGGTCATTATTATGATTATTTATTCAATTAGGATTAAAATTGGGTTTTGAGACACCCTTGTGTCCTCCGATTGGGGACTTGTGCATTTCGTTGAAAATGAGATCGCCTTGTTCAGTCGGTACATATTGCAAAGTTCCCAAATATATTTATATTTTGATTTGATTGTTCTTGAATGCTCTTTGCATGGTATTAATTACATCTGCCCAAGTCGAATGTTCAACGGGCTCGATCCTCGGTCATACCCCAACATGCTGACGGCAGGGTTGATTAAAAAAATGAGCCATATAAAATGGGTAGCGATCATCTGAAAACAATGGAATAATTATCATTAATTGATTACTTGCTAATTTAAAATTCGGAGTCGTCGACTCCCGTTGGTTTGGGTTTTCTTTTAGGCTTTACTTCGGCGTTGATGTGCGAATATCGTAATCTATTTTCATGCACGCCTCGTGGCTTGCCTTGGTACTGGATCTCTACGTTACCCTTATCTATTTTTTCCAGGACCTTATGAGGTCCCGTGTAATGATCTCCGAGTTTCCCTGGTCTATGAAATAGACTAGATTGTCGTTTCGAAATGGGTACTGTTCCTTCGTACTGACGCGATAAGCGATTTTTAATTCTGACCTTCTAGTTTCTTCGACTGGAGGATTTTCGTCATAAAGTTTTGAGTCAATCGAACTGGAGTCTGGATCTGCTTGATCATCGGAGTTGGGAATCGAGGAGTTTCCGGAATAAATGGCAGGAGGTGCTTTGCACCCGTCGGGGACCTCAGCTGGTTTGGGGTTGATGCCCTTAGTGGGTCGCCTAACACGTGCGGGACTTATTATTTCGGCCTCCGTTTTCTCGCTACTACTCTCCTCGTAGTTTATGACTCTTTGAGTTCGACGCGGAGGCTTGTGGGGCCTAGTGCGTCTGGGGAAACCTATACTGTTTCATATTGATCGGTAGGTCGTCGACCGTGGGGATCTTGTGTCGAAGAACATGTGTCTCTTTGAGAGGCTCACCCTTTATGTCGAACCTGTCTGAGTATTTTTCGATGGGTTTTTTTTTTTTTTTCGACATGTTCTAATTCGTCTTGCGCGAGGTGCTCTAATCGTAGGAGAGATTTTATTACTTGGGAATGCTCCGAGTTATTTTTTTATTTTATCCGATGTTGTCTGATAGGTAGAAATTGTATTTACCTGTTTTTATATGTTTCTGGTTTAGGTTTTCCCTCATTACTAGAAATTTGTTTTGTTTTTCCTTGGTCATCGCTTTTGTTACGGCGATGGCAAGGTTTTATCTCGACTAGGTTTGTCGAGGGTTTTTTTATTTTTTTTATTTTATTTTTTTTATGGGCCGCGGAAGGACCCTGAGTTTTTTTTATGGGCCACGGAAGGACCCTGAAACAACGTAGTCGCCATGCAATCTACGCTGGGAATAGAAGAATTGAAAGGGCTTGAAATTTTCGAAGAATCTGATTCGATCTCGTCTGCTGACAAGGTTTCGACCGTATCGAAAGCCCGCAGTCTTACGACCGGCACGATTAATTTTACGGCGTCATTAGTGGTATTATAAACCTTCAAATGAGCCTTCCCATTGACGGTTGTCACCAGGCAGTCGCCGGCATAGACACCGTCACGGATTTTGAAAGGGGCAAGATATCCCTCTTTCGTCGTGCAATCTATGTCCGAATTAGAATTAGAATCTTGAAAAAAAATGGATTAGCGACGCGAGAAACTGGATTAGCATCGTGAGAAATAAGGGTTAGCATCGCGAGAAGGAAGGATTAGCATCGCGAGAAATAAGGATTAGCATCACGAGAAATAAGGATTAGCATCGCGAGAAATTGGATTAGCATAGTGAGGAATTGGATTAGCATCGCGAGAAATAAGGATTAGCATCGCGAGAAATAAGGATTTGCATCGCGAGAAATAAGGATTAGCATCGCGAGAAATTGGATTAGCATCGTGAGAAAATGGGATTAGCATCGCGAGAAATTGGGATACGCATCGCGAGAAATTGAATTAGAATTGGAGATTGGCATGCAATCTGGGTTTGTTTTGTTTTGTTTTTTCTTCATCATCGCTCTCGCTGGAGCGTTAACAAAGTTTTATTTCGACGTTTTCCATCGGGTTTTTTTTTTCTTCTTTTTATTGGCCACTGGGATCTGGACCGGCGTAGTTGTCATGCAATCTACGTCCAAATTTAGGATTAGAATCTTGAAATAATGGATTAGCATCGCGAGAAATTGAATCAGCATCGCGAGAAATTAGATCAGCATTGCGAGAAATTGAGATTAGCATCGCGACAAATTAGATTAGCATCGCGAGAAATTGGGATTAGCATCGCGAGACATTGGATTAGCATCGCGAGAAAATGGGATTAGCATCGCGAGAAATTGGGATCAGCATCGCGAGAAATTGGATTAGCATCGCGAGAAAATGGGATTGGCATCGCGAGAAATTGGGATTAGCATCGCGAGAAATTGAATTAGAATTGGAGATTGTCATGCAATCTGGGTTTGTTTTGTTTTGTTTTTTCTTCATCATCGCTCTCGCTGGAGCGTTAACAAAGTTTTATTTCGACGTTTTCCGTCGGGTTTTTTTTTTTCTTCTTTTTATTGGCCACTGGGATCTGGACCGGCGTAGTTGTCATGCAATCTACGTCCAAATTTAGGATTAGAATCTTGAAATAATGGATTAGCATCGCGAGAAATTGAATCAGCATCGCGAGAAATTAGATCAGCATTGCGAGAAATTGGGATTAGCATCGCGACAAATTAGATTAGCATCGCGAGAAATTGGGATTAGCATCGCGAGACATTGGATTAGCATCGCGAGAAAATGGGATTAGCATCGCGAGAAATTGGGATCAGCATCGCGAGAAATTGGATTAGCATCGCGAGAAAATGGGATTGGCATCGCGAGAAATTGGGATTAGCATCGCGAGAAATTGAATTAGAATTGGAGATTGTCATGCAATCTGGGATTGCTTTGTTTTGTTTTGTTTTTTTTTTGTTTTTTCTTCATCATCGCTCTCGCTGGAGCGTTAACAAAATTTTATTTCGACGTTTTTCGTCGGTTTTTTTTTCTTTTTTTATCTGATTTTGTTTTTTTTTTTTTTTGCTTGGAATCACAGATTGTTGTGCAATCTAATTTTGTTTTTGTTTGCTATTGTTTTCCATTATGTCGAATTCCTGTAGTTTTATGACCGGCACGATCAGTCATACGGCGTCATTTGTGGGGTTGAAACCCTCTAGTGGGCCTTTCCGTCGATGTTCGTTACCGGGCAGTCGCCGGCGTAAACACCCTTACGGATTTTTAAAGGCGGGATATACCCTTCCTTTAACGTGCAGTTTTCGACTCGTCCGTGGAAAGAAGTTCCCGGACACGCGGGGATTTTCATTACTTCGTCGGGTTGTTTTTTCTTTTTTTTTTTTTTTTTTTTTGTTTGAACGGACATGCCTTTCCTCTACACTCAAGGCATTCCGTCTTGAAATTTATATTGGATTTTGTCGTAAAAAAAAAAACAATTCGGACCTCAATAACCCAGGGTAAGGGAGTCGAACCTCATCAGGTATGACGTGGAATAAAGTTTCGAAATTCATATATAGATACCTGGGAAATTTCCTGTGTATTGTTTTTTAATTAGGTTTAGAATAGCGCCACTGTCTAACAACATTGTTATTTTTCTTTTTTTGTGGGTGCGCTCCGATACACACCGAGGGTCGGTTGACGAAATCTTCCGCGTTTATAGTGTAAGTAAAATAGGTTCGGGCGGAGTGATTATCGTGACCGGACGCTTTGAGATCGCGAAATCTCTCAGTGCAGCTGCCCGACCGGTATTCGGACTATTTCGCGAGTTATTATATTCGCGGGTACGGCAGTTGTCGATAGTGTGTCCTATCCTTTTGCAATACCGACAGATGGGTTGGTTGGATTTAGGCGTTTTGTTCTTTAACTGAAAACATTTATCTGCTGAATGGCCGATTTTTTTGCATATTTGGCAAACAACTGAGTTTTGTTTATTTAGGATCCTTTGGTGCTCGATGGCATTGTGCTCTTGATTTTGATAATTTTGGCAGGTGAGGGTTGCGAATTGACAATTTTCTGTAGTGTGATTGTCTCTTTTGCATACATTACAACATTTTACTGATTTGGGCAGGACGAAGCTTTCGTGGTTAGTGAGAGTGGACTGCAATTCATTGCGCGCTTTAACTTCGTGTTCAATTTTTGTTTCTAACGTCGTCATAGCTTTGTGGGTTTGTTTCCGATTTTTGAGAATTTTTGTAATATCTTGATCGATCGTTTAGGAGGTTCCAACCAGGTAACAAATCATATATACGAATTTTCCGAATCACTTATAGACGGTGGACTAATTAGCACATTCCCTTTCTAAAAATCCCGGACGAGCCCCCAAAAATTATATGTCACGTCCTGAGGGGACGTGGGCATATATATATGTGTGGTATCCCTCTTTCTTGCCTACGCCTAGCGCAATAGCACGGGATGAGGGTTAAAAAGGGGACGTGCTGGTGGAAAGGATAATTTTAAAGAATTTCGTGGATGATCCAATCGTTGAAAATAATGGTTGTGACACTTGTGTTCGATTGACTCGTAATTTATTAGAATCAGCCGTATGGGTTGATCCTATTATTTTAAAGATACAAATTGAAGACGAAAGGGTGAAAATGTGTTCGCTTACATTGATGCGTCTCGGCGTTGACCCAGTCGCTTGGGTGTCAGGTACGGTTGTAAAACTAAGGGCCCTTCGTCGATGGCCCGAACGCCCGCAGATGGTGTGGGTGTGTGTGTGTGACGGATACAGCAAATGTTCGGTGACACAGATTCTAGTGTTCGTGGATTTCGCGGTTCGAGAATGGAAAATACAATGAAATATTGCGCGTAATACAGATGTCAAAATTCTTAAGATTATCGCGTAACTGTTAGAGAACTTTCGAAGTACAAGATTTGTATAAACTCGAGTTGCAAGACAACGTACGCTTTACAAGAAAGGAAATGAATATTCAACGCGATGGATATCGGTTAAGGAACTCTAGATATGAGCTCGCTGGATTTTGACTGGAGTCTCGGATTGAGACTCGATAAAAAGAAGTTTGTGTGATCGTGGTTGCCGGAAGACTGACTTGGTCATTTTCTTCTTCTAGGATGTAGGAAAAATTGGGATGCTGAGATGGTGGAAGACTGGCCCCCTAGGAGAGTGCACATTTGGGGGTGCATTCTTTTGGATTGGTGGAAAATATGTATAAGTTGGAATGAGAGTGGGAGCGAGGAGTAGGTTGCGATAGCCACACCCGTCGCTCTATTTCCGGGAATTGGAGCTGCGCTTCTTTATCTGGAGCGCGGAAAAATATAGACGAAAAAGGGGCCTTGTCAGCGCCAAGAACGCACGCTCGAGATAGGGCTTGTTGACCGAGGCCCGCGAGTCCGCATGGGAAATATCAACGCAGTTTTATGACCGCGGCAACTTCCTGGGTCGGAGGATTTTCTCCTAGCGAGTGTATATTTTAAGGATTTGGACATTTTTCCGCTCTTGGATGGTCGTTAGCATTCGGTATCGTTGCGTCGTTATATATTTACGTCTTTATGAATATCATCACGCATTTCTTGCGTGTCGCTTCATGTGTTCGTCATCCTTGTAACCCGAAGGTTTCCTTTGTGTATTTTTGGTACTCGGACTCTGTTCGGATTACAACGAGACTGTTCGAAATTTTCCCGCTTGTATATTTGTTCTCGATATCGTTAAGACCGCTACACTTTCGCGTGGGAAGGTACGAGAAACGCTTAGTTATATTATTATGGATAGGCTACGTTTCCGCCGTGGTAGGCCTAACTCTAAAGAAAATATTCAGATCCGTCGAAAAATGAGAATTCTGCTATCGTGCGTATTAGGCTTAAAAAGACATTGTACGCATTTGGTCGCGACGTGACAGAACATAGGCGAAATACGAAAAAAAAAAAAAATAAAAACGTTGTCTCTTAAGAAGTCACGTAGAGGGCTAAGAAAAGGTGGATGAATTTATCCAGATGTTCTTTTTTTTCAACTATCTGGACGGAGACTCATGTCCGAGACACTGTTACACACTGCAACGTTTCAACCACCTCGTCCGAAAGTCTCGAATTTTACGACTCTTTTTTTTCTTACGTCGAGCGCCAGGGACCGTCATACCCTATCGCTTCGCATGTGCAACTCGGGCCTCATCATTCCATAGGTCCACACTTGAAAGCCCATAAAATGTTACAACATGCGACAAAGACAGTGATCCGGGGAAAAAATGCATTTCCATTTTGCAGGGCTTTAGTTTTTCATCTCTGAATGATAATATATACAGAGAGTGCAACGTCAAACCTTGATGCCGACATTTGAGATCATGCAGGTCTGGACAAGTTAGCCCCATAGTTAAGGATTTTTTCTTCGTTAACACCACTCTCCAAGCTATTAGAATTTTTTTTATTGCTCCGCTATTCAGAGCATATATGATAACGGGGTGTGTATGTTGAAAAACTATAAACTTTCAGAGATCTATGGATAAAAACCTCTTTAGGCTTCGACCGTGGACCACTTAGGAACTTTGAAAGTGCGGGGAAAAATGGATTTCTCGAGGATCAATAAAGTCAGCCGGATGGCGGATTTCTTTCCTACCAAGAAGCTATCAGAACTCCGCATTCACTCGGATCATTGAATCTCCGACATGAGGGCCGCGCAAACCAAGGTTGAGAAACGATGCATCGCGGACATCGTAGATGACTTCACCGTTTTCTTACCAGCACGACTTGTGAAGGCCTTCGACGAAGATTTGGAAACGTTCGAGCGTATGCGGCAAGCAGCACGTGATCATCATCTCTACATGACGTACACAGGTGGAAAATACAACAATGTCGGCTTCTTCCGACTCTGAGCACACCATGGTGGACAAAGACAAAATTCGTTGGAACACCATCGCCGAACAGCTGTCCACATCATCGAGAGTATGCTGTAACTGGTGCGCGAATGGTCAACTCTACATGCAGTTGTGGAAAATACAACAGCGTGAAGTTCCATGATCTCTGAGCATTGTGGAAAAGAGCAAATTTGTGGGGGCAGCATGGTTGAGTGGAATAACCGTCGGCATCACAGTCGCCTCGCCTTCGTTTTCAACGTTTTATGTGTTAACTATGTAAAAATGTATGTAAAAAAATTGTTTTATCGAAATGTAAGCGGAGGAGAAGTTCAAACTATTTTCGTCGTAAAATAAAGTATACAAATAACATATATTTTCATCGAAATGTTTTTATTCATTTTTCAAAAAATCCCTCGCTCACACAATGCTTCGTATACACTCAACCAGCTTTTCAGTGATTTTACATTTGCATGGGCGCAATTGTATTTCGTGTTGAAGGAATGATGCGTGCATTTGGATTTCACGATTTTCGGCAACTTCTGCAGCGATGGACATTCCAGAGTCTCCAAGTCGATGAGCTTTGTTGCGGGATCCGTGAATCTTGATAGCCATGCGCATTTCTCGAATCCCTTCGCCTGGATGGTAGGAGCTCCTTGCAAGATTCGTCGAAAGTTCAGTCGAGGACTTTGCTACGTGGGAGCAACGGATTGACGGGTTCATCGAAGTACTGAAAACGCAAAGCCGAATTAAGGGGTAAGGCCACTGTAAATTTTTTGAAAAATCGATTTTTTTTATTGGCTTAAAAAATAGTTTAAACCCTCTAGAATAAGAAAAAAAAGGTCCTGTGCGAAAAAAAATTTGTTGTCCTTAGGAAATGAAGGTCGCCGCCAAGCGTGTCAAAACTTGCTCCGAAACGACTGCAATTATATCGGAGATGGCGATTCCAAAACTTTCAAAGGCATCGTGGATTCGAAGCCTTATGAAAATGTTGATGTTAAAAAAAAAGAGTGCATAGATCACGTGCAAAAAAGAATGGGCACTCGATTGAGAAACTTAAAAAAAGGAACAAAAGGTCTCGGGGGAAGAGGAAAACTCACTGCCAAATTGATTGACGAACTAAGCATTTATTACGGCTTAGCAATCCGTCGAAATTCCGATTCCATCAAAAATATGAAAAATGAGATCTGGGCAACCCTTTTTCACAAAATGTCAACGGATGAAAAGCCTCAGCACGAAAAATGTTCGGAGAATTGGTGCAGTTGGAAGAAAGCGAAAGCAGAAAATGCCTTGGATGCGTATCATCACAATCAGCCAATGAGTGAGGAGGTTTATCAAGCCATCAAACCCATCTACATGGAATTGAGCCGGGACGAGTTGCTGGAGCGTTGCTTGGGGGCCTATACTCAAAACAATAACGAAAGTTTCAACGCTACCGTTTGGAGTTTGGCCCCCAAATCATCCTCAAGCGGAAAAACTGTACTAGATATTGCGACGGATATCGCTGTTTGCATATTCAATGGCGGCCTTACCAACGTCTTGCAAATATTCAAGATGTTGGAGGTGGAAATTGGTGTACAGTTATATAATTTCTGCATCGAAGCCGACGCCAAACGCATCACGCACGCGGAGACATCTCTGAGCGACGCGGCCAAAAGTGCGCGCGCGCTCCAAAAATCAACCAGGAAAGACGAAGAAGACGAAAATTTGGCTATCGAAGGACAAATGTATGGTGCTGGGATTGCAGACTAACGGTAAAAATTTTTTTTTAACTTCTTTTTTTAATTTTTTCCAATAAAAAACTATTCGCAAAACTTTAAACGCGTTTTTCTCGAAACATGGTTTTTCAAAATGGCACGCAGCATAACTCGAACAATTTTCATTTTTTTTACTTGAAATTTTAACCAGATGTGAACATTTACATTATCTTGAGAATGTCGATCGGAATTTTCAAGAACTTTATTTATTGATTTTTTATTAACAAAAAACTTGCCGTTTTTTTCGTCAAAAATCAATTTTTTTTTCAAACGCACGCCAAATCCACAAAAATTGATACTTTTTAAAATCCGATCGACATTCTCTAGCTATAGCCCTCTAGATTAATGGTTTTTTTTTTTTTCTAGATTCAAAAGTGCACCAGTGGTGCTGCGTGCCGCGGAGCCCTGGAAGCAAAACATGTTCCGGGAAGATAGCTGTGGAACCGCCATTTTGTTTTTTTTTTACTGTAAAAAAATTTTATAATAAAGTTTAATGTATGCCCGATAACACCATTAAAAGTTTTTTTTCAAATACCTTCAATTTCGGGAGCAAAAAATTAGTGAAAAAACCTTTTTTTTTGGGCCGTTACAGTGGCCTTACTCCTTAAGCGCCCACGATTATCAACTGAACGTCAGCAGTCATTGATAGCCCATATATCGCATGTGGAAGGATTGAAGAATTCCACGCACATACATTTTATACACATGGGTACAGGAGACAGCGATGATGGGTTAATATGGCGAGAGATTGAGTTGAACGCGAAATGGTCCATACTTCAACCCTTGCTCGATGAAATTAAATAACGTGACAGCGGCTGAGCTTTACGACAAATACGTAATCTTCCAATAAAGGTAACTAAGTATAATCCAATCCGCGTTGAATGTTATATCTTATTGCCGTGGGAGATAATGATTATAAGAGCTGCCATTGATGTGCAATCAAAAGGTAATATACGTTGCGCATGGGCGGCTGTCATGGCCTTATACCCAGCTGAACGAAACAGTGAGCAGGCAGCATCTTACGTACATTGTTTAACGGTATTGAATCTACTGAATATTTGATTCCCAGAGACAGCAGATAAAAAAATTGAGCTTCAAGCAATCGATTCTTCACTGTGTATATTACAAAAAAAAATACATTGTTCCTATACGAATCACGCAACGTGAGAAAGAAAAGCATATTAATTTGCTATGCATACAAGGTACGAAGGACAATAATGTATGATATTTCGCATGGATCGAGAACCTGTCGAGTCTCCTGAGTACATAACTGAACAGTAAGAGCCATACGGATATATGTATGCCATCGGTGTGTGAAGTTAACATAATTGCTATATCGTTATATGTGCTAGACGAATTAAACAACAATCCACTATTTCGCAGGTGTTTGCATTACTTTAGATCAGAGGGCAAATTGCAAGCACATAAGATCGATTCTTCAGCAGAAAAGAACTGGGCCATCCGACTACCATCGGACAATCCATAAGTGGCTCCGAATCACGAACTCCAGTCGGAAAGCACGACATCCATTCATTGTAAAGGCCTATATGGAGTGTTTATGTTTTTTTAAACTAATGATAGAGTAGATGAGGGTGTGAAAAGACTGATGAGTAGAACGTGGCAAACCACATGTATCAATATCATGGAGTATTTATTATTGACTACTACCTGACTTCATATGACGAATCCCTACCATAGTATTAATCACAGCACAGCGCTGATTCCATATCATGATTTGTTGAAGAACTAGAAAAACTAGCGCTGTGCATATAATATATTTTCTGCGACAATCAATCCTCGTCGTGAGTTAATTCTAATAGGTTGGCGCAATGACAATAATTGTGTATTCAGTCATAATCCATCAGAAGAGGTGGAAGTTGAATTACTCAAGATACAATGGCATATGCTCCACATAATATTAAATGATATAAATAAATTGTCAATACTTCGAATATTGGAAAGTAGGCAATACTTGAGTTTGTGTTTTCGCTTTTGGGGTCTATACGACCCCACTGCTACAAAACACAACGAAATATTTATGGATCGTACAAGCTGCTATCCCAGCTAGACAAACCCAAATATGTCATTTTTGCGTCATAGACTGGTGAAAAGAATTCTATGGCTAATGACATGACATTATTCGTCGACTGCAAACTCACCAGTGTTAATTCGGAATTCTATCCAGACGATGGCTCGAATGTGCACTTCGACAAAAAGAAATTTCGGCGCTCTCACGGTTAATGATTGATTGCATCAGAACGAGCTCATGAACAAATGCTACCGTAGATGCGCGAATAGAGTTCGAAAAACAGTGTCCGCTGATCGGCGCGTGGTCTGGGAACTCGAAGGGTTTTTTTTCCCGAGTCTAGTAATTCTGAGAGGGATGTGAAATAAATCTGTGTGTGTGCGCGCGCGTGAGTGTGTGCGTGTGGGTGTGTGTGTGTGTGTGTGTGTGTGTGTGTGTGTGTGTGTGTGTGTGTGTGTGCGTGTGCGTGTGTGTGTGTGTGCGCGCGCGTGTGTGCGTGCGTGCGTGCACTGAGAGAAAAAATTATTGAATTTTAAAACATGAATTCATTTATTAAATCGAAGTATTATTTCGATTATTTATTTGTTGAACCATGAGAATCACTGTGCATTTAATAACATATTGTCACGGATCTATTACTCCATTATATTAAACTCTTATTTAATAGTAACAAATAGATGCATGATAGATTTGATTAAATTTGTATTCATTGGATTAATTACATCTATCGCATCATAAACAGTAGACTATTTAAATCTAAAAAACGACTTCAATACGAAATTATTTTTTTCGAACAAAATTATTTCTTTGCAATAAATTCATCATTATTTTATTTCTAAGAATATTCTTATTTAAATACATTCGATTAAATTTGCATTCATTGAATTAATTCGATTTATCGCATCATAAACATGAGATTATTTGGATCTAAAAACGACTTCAATACGAAATTATTTTTTTCGAACAAAATTATTTCTTTTCAATAAATTCATCATTATTTTATATCTACAAATATTTTTATTGAAATGGATTTTATTAAATTTGCATTTATTGGATTAATTAGATTTAGTGCATCATAAACATGAGATTATTTGAATCTAAAAAACGACATCAATACGAAATGATTTTTTTCGAACACAATTATTTTTTTGCAATAAATTCATCATTATTTTACTTCTAAAAATATTTCTGTACCATTTTCAATATTTATTTTCATTAGATATAAAATTGATTGTGATTGTTTTAAAAAAGCTGTAGTAAAATGAGTAACACATTATTTTATTCGAATAGAATATTTGTTTGGTATGATTAAATTTTTATTTCCTTCAAGCAAAGAACTATCATTTCGATAGTATACTTTAGAACACGAATATCTTCAATATTCATTTGAAACGGACCGTTTATTCTTGTGAAGAGCGGTTCATATTTTTTCACAATGAATAGTTTGATATGGCTCACTCACTTATAGAAGCTTACTTCACTTCGAACACGACCAAATACGACTCGTGTCTCAACCAATGAGAATCGCACTTCCGTGCCGGTAGCAATTTCACGCACGCATGATAGGCTATATTCATTATATACTGCGTAGTGCCGTCGGCACTTGGAATCTCTCACTCTGCTCGGGACGTTCGAGATAATCGGTTGTGACGGAAGAAGACCCAAAAAATTCGGGTGAAAGTGAAAAAAAATATATTTATTCAGATTGTGTCTGATATAATTGAAGATTATCGATGGCCGACGACCAGGCAAAAGAGCTACTGAAAAAGTGGAACCATTCGCATTTAGTTGACCATTTCGCAAGTAAGTGACGCATTCATTCTTTGACATATTCCGTTGTTTCAAGACCTTGCGGTCTTTCAAGCTCGTCTGTCTTTGTAAGTCGATTATATTGTTATATATTAGAAACGCGTTAAAATCTTCGTGAAATCATACTTATTCTTAACATTGAGCGTGAGACATTAAATTTATTAGATATTTCTCATCCGATACAATGTTTTCACTCGTTATATGTTTGGTTGTATCTCATTGTCGCGATAGTATTCGAGACAAAGCCTTATTCCGAACGACGAACGAATAAAATATTTTGTCTTGACAATAAAATAGTATATTCGATGAAAAAAATAGTACCTCTTTCTTTGTCCACAGCATTCACTTGACACGCATCGAAAGAATATTTCTTTCATTCGTAAAAATATTTTACTCAATAATTTCTCTCGAATAAATGTTGGAGACACAGACAGATATATTATTGCAGGCATATACTGCGTATATTCTTGCGATTGTTTTTTTCATTTCCATTTCTTTTTGTTGTGTGTAAGCGCGTTTTCATTACATGCGAGTGACCTTGTCGTACCTTGGCTCACCGCGAGAAGAAAAGCTTGTGTTTCCTTTTTTTCCGGATGTGATTCCTCATTTCATTGAACGCGTTCGCGAAAGATTAGGCTGAATCCCGGCCCATCAAGAGTAGCAAAATTATTTCCTTTGATTTTATTTGTTGTCCTTCTGTCTCAATTAAGTTCTCACTTGACATTTTTCCCCCCATTTTCGTTTCCCCGCTCTTTGCATAGTTCGAGTGTTTACGTTAAAACGATTCCTGTTTTTCTTTTCTCCGTTATCTTTCATTTTTCTTTGTTTTTCTTGCGTCGCTTTTTTAATTTCTTCTCAGAAAAATATCATGAGAATATCAAAACGGGATGCGCGAACAAATCACGGAATTTTCTTTTCTTCAAAATTCTGTTTTTTCCAAGTTATTTAAGAAAAAATATTTATATAAAGCCGTATAAAACTTTTACTAAACGCAATATTTCGTTACCCATCCCGTTTTGCCCCGGTCTCCCCTATGTTTATTTATTTAATTCACTATCTTTTTCAATTATCACGGCAACATATTTGTTGTTTTCCTTCAGCAAATATTTTAATAAACTACCTTACCAGACCTTTAATGAATGTACAAATAGATATTTGGCGACAAGACAGTACTTATAATAGTTACATATTTATTTCATTCAATACGATATTTAATTCATTCGATACAAATTTTTTTTTTTCAAATGGGTTGTTCGATTGTTTTTCGAATCCGGTTGTTTATTTCAAATATAATATTAATAAAAAAGAGAGCAATTATTCCGAAACAATGAAACCAAAATCGAACGAATGAAATTTGTTTGGATTCTGTAAATCTAATATATTACGAAGTTTTTTTTAATGTCCTTGCGATTTCACTTGTGAAGGATGTATGCGGGGCACTTTTCAGATACAAATTTTATTTGATCAAAATTTTTGTACTGCGTGATCCAATAAACATCTGAAAAAATCCAGCAACAATTGGCATACTATGAACAACAATGATCAATATTAATATCACTCAAAATGTATTCACAAATTGCTTAAACAATTAATTATTCAATAACATAGCGGTGACCCCTTGTTTCCTTATACGAAATAAATTTGTGCATTTTTCTGAACGTTTATGAATTTTTTCAAAATTTTCCTACGTTTCTAAAATATTGTGAAAAAATTATGAAATATAAACACAAAAATGTAAATTTTTATATGTATTCGCAGACAGGTGTACTATTGGTTTTATAAAGTTTCAAAGACACTAGGCCGAAAAATGCATATATACGGCTATTCTCAAAATTTGAAAAAGGAAATTTCAAAAACGTAAGAAAATTTTGGAAGAACTCTCAAGTGTTCAGAACAATGCACACATTTGATACGTATAGAAAAAAAAACTAACTTATAAATCATTGAATAATGAATTATTTAAGCAATTTGTTAATAACGTTTGGGTGATATTAATGTTGATAATTGGCATAGCATGCCAATTGTTGCTGATTTTTTTCAGATTTTTATTACATCACGAAGTACAATATTCTGATCAAAGACAACTTTTATCTGAAAAGTATCACACATACATCCTCAATATATTAAATACAAATAAACTTAATTTAATTTTCCTTTGTGCGGTTTTTTTAGAGAATGGGGTTGATGAAAAACTTCTTAAAGAAATCAATTCAGGGATTTTGGCTGAGCTGATTCCGAATGTTCTTGATCGAGTGGCGTTCTTGAAAGAACGAAACAATCATTTTGAAAATGCAACAGGAACGAGCGCTGTAAATGTCGTTCCAAATAACTTATATAAATATCTGTAAATCGGTACTGATAGCATATTTTATTATGATGGCTAGAAAACTGATCGTGATGCGCAGCTCGATGGAGACAAAGAAAACGACGACGAAATACTTCTGGATCCATTAGTTCATCAAAACGCTTTTGTCGGCAAAACGTTGTTTTATATTCAAACTTTTTCAGTAAAAAAGTGTCTTCTCGACGACCCGGACGGAAAAAATATACTCTCAGCTTACAAGCGAATCAAGTCGCTGACTCCTAGCACTCGAACGCGAATCGTGAATATCGGTGTGAGATCTGCTCGGAATCTCGCAATCAGATTTATTTTATAAAATATATAAGATTTGTCAGTGTTATAATTAGCTA